>CATIWM010199379.1:0-10246 GCA_949671775.1 Mallotus repandus | reverse complement strand
TTGGAGGTGTTTATATAGATAAACACTCAAAAATATAGCTGTTGGAAGAATCAATTATGTCTCCAACGTCTATAAATGATACTAGCCGTTGCCTTTTGAAACAAGTCAAAAATTCCCGTTTTTTGCTGACAGTGACGTGCTCACGAGCAGCTCACGATCGTGAGCGTCGCTCGTGAGCATCACTGCCCACTGAAGACGATCGAATTAGCCTTAGCTTTCTTCATAAAAGTTGTAGATAATTGTATTATATTTCCATAAAACTTTGAATCATCTCAATTGGACATCTTTAGCTCAAGATATTACTCAAATACTAAGTTCTACTCTGCTTAAGATGAAAACTGCATATGCTGACTTTGATTCAATATTTGCATATCCAAATGAACTTGGATTTTGACAAGTAAGCTCAATTAGGAAAGCTTAAGATGTATACTTCAAATTTCAAGAAGATCACTTCCTCATTTTAGATCTTTAAGAATGATAAAATCATCCTTTAATCTCGGAGGTCACATTAGCCCAAAAGCATGCTTAACTCCATTTTGATTTGCATGATAGTCCTAGCTTATACACACTTAAAAAAACATGTTAGATGCTCAAAACTAAGATTGTTAAGATCAAAATCAAAATTGATTATTGCTAAGGTCAACAGGGCTGGTCCACCTTTAAAGAAATTAAGGTTTAGAGGGATGTTTATGATGAGAGCATATCCAACTTATGCTAAGGTCACTAGTGAGTTTTTAAGTTATTTTAAATTTGATGAACAAACAAATAATTTGATATTTAGATTGGGAAATGATATTTTTTGTTTAGGAATGTTTAAATTGAACAAAGTTTTCAAATTCCCTAGGAATCAACCAACTATGGTTGAATTTGATCGAGACCAATTTTGGAGAGAACTAAGGGACAAAGAGAAGTATTTTATAAGGCCGAAGAGTCAAGAATTTGTTATCATGCTCTTTGTTATATGCATTGTTTGATGGCACATACAATTTTTCATAGAAAGGAAGGTGATCAGTAGTTAGAGAAACCAAATTAACAATCTTGTATCGTATGGTGAACAATAGGCAATTAGACATTTGTCATGCAATAGCCCTTAAATGGAAAGATGTTGCTACCAAGTTCTCGTCTGCAATTAATATAAAAGACTTAGTGATGGTGGTCACCGAATACTATGGCTATGATTTGTCTAAGATGGATCATGATAAGGTAAAGGGAATTAATATAATAGGCATAGCAATAATGCAATCAATGGAGCTTGTTGAGCATGTGAATGTAAATTATTGGCTAGTGCATAGAATTCAAGAGCAAATTTAAGAGAAAATTTAATAACAAGCTCAAGAAGAGGAGGAATATGAAGAAATAGTTGAAGAGGTTGAGCTAGAGCATATAGTTGAAAGAATTGATAATTTAGAGATGCATAAATATGGAAAGCTTGACAAATGAAGTCAAGGTTCTCAACTGCAACCTCTTGGCATATTTCCAAAGTCAATAATTTATGCTTTCGTTCGACACTTCTACACCTCCTGAGACTCAAGACCTAGCAACATTAATGAGTGATTAAAGAATTTAATGTTTTCCTTAAATTTCAATGAAATTTATTTTAGTTTTAAGTTTTTAACGATTCTAAGTTTTTTTTGAGTTATGAATATTTATGTTTGATGTTAATGTTTTATGTTTCTATTTAATTTTGGATTGTAAAGATAATTTTTAATTATGATTGTGTTAGTTTGTTTATTTCAATTATGTTTTATATACGCTTAAAGTATTATGTTATGTTTAAAAGTAGTAAATTATGCAATTTAAAACTAAATTTTGTGAAATGATGATATATGATGTTCATTCAAGTTTGCCACGCTGGAACATGTCAAACGTAACACGCTTGAATGATGTTAGGGATTAGAAGATGTAATGAGTGACAAAAGGAGCAATACTTTGTTTATGCAGAATTGTTTCTACAACTCAAACACGACTATGTAATCAATTGATATAGTTGTGTGCAAGTAGGTTTGATAGAAAGATGCTCAAACACAGTTGTGTGATCATTTTACATAGCCATGTCCCTATCATACTTGATCTGACACAGCCGTGTGCTACAAAGCACACAACCGTGTCTTTAGTTAAATTGAAAAAGTTGATGCTTATCAAATTTGATTACATTTAATTTCATATTATTTTCAATCACCCTCTATAATTAGCAAATTGAGGACAATTTTGATCTTAATTGTGGGGGAGGGCTTACTTTAGGAAAAACTTTTAAGAATTTTAAAAATTTTATTCTTCCTAATTAACTTAGGTTTATGTATTTTCTTATTTTAATTTGAATAGGAATGAAATTTTTTTAGTTTAATTTCCTTTTTAATAATAGCTATGCATAAATTTTATTTGTCAATTTATTTTCCTTTTTGAATTAGGGTTTTATTTTCTTTACCTTAAATCTTTAGGATTTTCCCTAAGTTAAACATTCAATATATATATCTTTATAAATCGTGTATAAGGAACCCTAAGTGTTGCATTTTGTTATTTTTCATGAGAATATTTTTCTTTTCTTACAACTTTTCACTATGTCTTATGAGAATTAAAGCAAATCAACAATAAGTAGTAAGGTGAGCATGCAAAAAAGCACGAAAATAAGTTAGTTAACAACAAAATATAATGCTTTCTTCCCCATCCACTCTAAAGAAGAAGGTGAAAATTTTCTTTCTCTTTTAAAGCATGAATTTTGGCTTCCTAAGTTCTTTTGATAATGATGTATTCATTGACATAGGACTTGATGAGGACATTCAATTATTATGTGATCAAATGGAAGGGACAAAATTTTTCAATTTAAAATTTGATACCTTTTATGTACTTACAATTGAATTCTACACTACATTTAAAATTATTGATAAAAAGGAACAAATTTATTCATGTAGATTCTTTGATAAGGAATATAAATTTGATCATGTCATCA
This sequence comes from Mallotus repandus, assembly GCA_949671775.1. Lineage (NCBI taxonomy): Eukaryota > Viridiplantae > Streptophyta > Magnoliopsida > Malpighiales > Euphorbiaceae > Mallotus > Mallotus repandus. The sequence continues at coordinate 7,299 of CATIWM010199379.1, read as the reverse complement.
TGTTTGAAGTATTTGGGTTTTTAAGGGAGGACATGTTCATCCCCCTAGTGATTTTAATGCAAAAGTATTTTGGAGTATCATTACAAGCAATAATACTTTTGGTGAGGGAGAAGTTATGCCTAGTGGATTTATTAGAGATCATTCTTTATTATTAATGCATAAATTCATGTCATACAATATTTTTGGAAGGCAATATAGTTCTAGGGTAACCATGAATGAATTATTTATACTATGGTGCTTATATTCTAACACTCAAGTTTCGAGTATACACTTTATTCTCCACATTTTGAGACATGTAGTACAAACAAGAAGGACAACTATCTCAATGGGACACATAATAATTGGATTGGCTTTGTACATTACCAGTAGAGATTTGAATATGAGTGGCTTAGGAAGGTACAAGACAAGGATGTTAAATGCCAAAGCTCTCATCAAGGCTAAAGTCATAATGAAGTGGAGGACGTTGCAAGAGGTAGACTCTAGGAGCTGCTATTTATAACACTAATATGCCCTAAGAAAAAGGAATTCACCATCTTTAAAGGATGAATGAGTGAGGAGGCAAGTAGAAATGAGGATTGGGCAAAGCAAAAAAAATCAGAGGAAGAGACCTTTAATTGGCAATAATTCCATGATCGGTCAGAAAGAATGGAGCTTAGCATCAATGCAACTTTGCATGAGACATAACTGAAATTCGAGAGGGCCATAAGATACCAAACATAGCAAATAAAAAAGATAAGGAAAGCTATAAGGCTGCCGACATTGTTGTTCTACCTTCACCACCTATGGATTCATCTTATTAAAGGGGAGTCATTTTCTTTTAGCTATTTTAGTTTGTGTTTATTTTTATTTATTTATGTTTTCAATGTTTTTGTTGAGCAATTTACATTTTTATTAAGATTAATTTTAAAAGGGAATCATACATTTCATGCATTGTTAGCTTTTTTTTTTTTCTTTATTGAGCATATAGACTTTTAGGAATCATTATGCACAACACTTGAGAGTTTACAACTCATTCATGTAATGAGTAAAATATATTATGTGAAGCTTTCTTGAAAAAGTGTGATAATCTTTAATTAATGCTTTATTTGAATTCATTAATCTAGAAACATAAATTGTGGTTAAAGACTTTTGAATTTTAATGAAATTAATGCTTGCTTTCTTATTGAGTGATTGAACTTAGACTATTAATGTTGTAGAAAGATGATTGTAGGTAAAGATTAAAATCTATTTAAATATTGGTAAAATTCTTGCATGTCTTAGAACCTGATTCTAATAAAATAAATTAATTAAGAAAATAATGAAAGTGAGATGGAGCATAAAATGAAGTCGCTCAAGAAATTGCTAAGAGTTTGTTATGATGTGTATTAAATTTGCATAAGCTCTATCTACTCCAATGCTTTAAATATGAGTATAAGTATCTAAAGGACCCTTTAAAGGTATCCATAATGAGTACTATGGGAAAGGTGAGGGATCACTGTAATTAGGAAACCTTTGTAAGCAATTAAATAAATATATGGAATAGAACATCACATGTTGAGAATGTAGCTAGCTAAAAACTAGAATGTTCTTTCCTTACTTTCATTTTTTGGCAAAATCAATAGTTTATTTTCATGAATTCAATGAGGAATTTTTCTTTTCACATGGTAAATTTCATGTCTTTGACCTCGGTTTATTATTTTAGTTTGTGGAATTTTTCCATTAATGGGAGATTAAAGTGGTAATTCAAGAGAAGCTAGCTAATGGTTTTGTTTGTTAAATGAATCAGAATTGTTTGAGGACAAGAAAAAGCTCAAGTGTGGGGGAGTTGATAAGCACTAAAAATGATAGATTTTGAGCTCTAAATAGTTGCATTACATTATTAGAATTATAGGTTTTTATCTTTTAAAAGCATGATTTAGGAATAATTGCATTAGAAGTTAAACTAGTTAGTCATTTTGTTATTTTATGCATTTTTAGCTAATTATTATAATTTTTATGTTGCTTTTATATTAATTTTATAGGTTCCATCAAGTTGCACCTCATTTTGGATGGAAGCAATGAGGACTTACAACTAAGAGCTAATATAGCCAAAGAAAAGCGCAAAGAATCAAAGCATAATAAGGAGAGGAAGAATGACACGGGTGTGTGCTTTAATAGACATAACTGTGCATGATTATAAGATTTAAAGTATACAAAGATCAAAGCAGACATGGTTGTATCATGCTAGGCACACAGCCATGTCAGAGCATTCACTGGTCAGTCAAACGAAGCAGACATGGCTGTGTCATTTGGACACACAGCCATGTGCGCAAATGCTGCTCAATTTAGAAAGAACCTTTTTAGGTGTCTTAGAAAAAAATATCTAAGAGGAAGTTTTTTTAGATGAGGGAGAGGCTAATACTCTCAAGAGTAGAATTTTGTTTTCTTTGCATAAACATTATTATCTTTTCAAATATTTTTAGTTTTAGAATTTTTAATTTTCAACTCAAGTTATTGGAATGAAAAACAAGGATTGAGAATCAAGAACAACATTGAGAAGGCAAAATAAAAGGGGTTTTTTCCTTTTATTATTCTCTCATTTTATAACATTACTATGAATATGATGGGATTCTTGATCTTTTGCTCTTCTTTTCTAATTTGCATGAGTAGCTAAGTAGGTTAGTTAGGGTTTTAACGAACTCAGCTCAATATGAACATAATTAATTAAATTCTTCATAAAAGAATATGCATTTCATGAGAGTTATTAGACTTAATGCTCTTCATTGTCTTGATCACCCTTTGAATTGAATAGACACTAGGGTTATATTGAGAGATTAATTCTAGTGAGAAAAGCAATAACAATCTATTACTTCAAATTGATTTAGTTGAGAGACACAACAATATTAATATTCCATGGAAGATTGCTTGAATAAATTGATTATGACCAGTTATTCGTGCTATTGAGAGCCAGAGAATCGAGTAACTGTCATAGTTGGTTAATTGTGAGCGTACTTGGGAAAGACATCACAATATTAAAGATGCTTCAGAAATGAAATGTTATTCATAATAAATAAGAATTTATCATTATCATTAGATAAATTGAGTCTGGGGAATTAAACCTTAATGTCTTTAATCATATAAATTTAGTAACAAAAATTTCATATTGTTTTAGATTTAATTTCCTTTGTTTTGCTCATTGAAATTTTTGTTAGTCTAGATAAGGACAATTTTAAGAGTAGTTTTATAATTAACACTATCTTTGTGGGAATGATATCTTTTTATTACTACTTGTACAATTTTGTGCACTTGCAGATCACATGCATCAAATATTTTGACTTTATATTTGTAGCCTAAGGCAAGAGTCAAAGAATAATTCACCAAAGTGGGAAGCTAAGGTTAGGCAATGAGCTTGAACTTAGCTTTAAGATTAGGAAACATGTGGGCTTTAAGAAGGGTGACAAATATTATACATCCACTCATAATCTAGCTTTCTATGATACTAAGAGTTTTTATAAATCACTTATTTGCATTCCACTATTTACGTAGGCTAAAGAAAGTGTTAAATCATTCAAGTCAAAAGCTAAGGCTAGTGAGGTATAGGAAAAAGCAAGGCATCATGGTCCCATGATTGCACTGGAAAAGAATCTAAGAAAAATTAATGTTTCAAGTATCTCATATTTCTATATTGCAATTTTTGAACTGGATTTGTTAGAAACAAACTTAGTTCTAGTTTGTATAATTCCAAGAAAATGCGAACTTAGGAATGGTTTGATGTTATCATTTGATGTCTATAAATGGTTTACTATTTAGAAATTATTTTAAGAATATTTTGTAATGTATGGTTTTCTAATGTCAATGGATGTGTTTGAACTTTGAATTTTTGTTGTCTATGGAATATCAGACTTCATATGGTGTGAATGCATGTATGTAACTTATTTTTGCTCTCTATAACTTGAAGATTCAATATGTAGCTTACCTTAGATTCATTCATCATAAAACAGATTCAACATATGATTTATTATTTGACATTTTTATCATATTGAACTATATCAAATGATTTTTTACACATTATATTTAAGTTATAGCAACTTCATTTATCTAACATTGATGAGCATACTTCAAGTTCCTATATTTCAAAATGGCCAAAATAAATAGAGATGTTTTTTGAATAAACTTAAAATTAAGATCACATTATAGACATTGTATGTTGCTTCATACATCAATTTCCATTTCTAATCAATTAAATATATGCCAGTGTCAATTGTTGCATAGTTTTTATATTTAATTTCTATAGGATTTAATAGTATTTCTTTATATTTTGTTTAGTTATTTATTTATAATTAGTGTTAAATCAGGACTTTAGCCAATTACTTTAGTTTTATTTTCTTTTTTGTTTCTTAGTTAATTTTATGTCTTTTTATTGCCTTTTTGGGAGATTTTGCATTCCTAGAGTGTCCAGGATTTAAGCTAATAATGAAGGAGCTATTTTGTGATGTTATTTTCTTAATTGGAGGAGGTTTTTAAGGTAAAAAATTATTGATGTGGTTCTTGGAACAATTTTAGATATTTTTCTCTATAAATAGAGAATTTTGGCTCTAGGTTAAGGAGAGCCGAATGGGTTGAGCACCGCTGTCAAGAAGGCCAAGTGTGGATTGAAGAGTTCAACAAGGATTTGAAGATTAAAGCATGATTTCAATAAGTTTTATCTTTTTTTTTTCTTCTTTTCTTATAAATTGTATCATGTTTGGAATTCTTATAGCTTTAAAACAAAATATTATGAATAGCTAAATTAATTAGAGTTTGGTTTTGAAGTAGCTTGTTAGACTTGTTAGGATTTTTATTTCTTATTAATGATTTATTTTTAGTTAATTTTATGAGTTTTGCTTAGTGTCTTGTATTCAATTAAGGGTCGCCCGATTGATTGCATGTTTATGGGTAAACTACTATCAATAAAAGTTGAGTAATTTACTAGCTTATAACTTATAAGACTTAGGAACCTCAATCACGAAAGTAGATGAATCCTTCGAGGATCAATAAATTGCTAAGGAACTTAATGAGCTTTAATTAATTGACTTGACCATGAAAATAAGTGGTAATTAGTTTTGGCATGTTTAAATGATCTTGAAAGAGACTTTAGGTACTTTATAGTTTACCCTTGAATGTAATCAATGAAATAGTTGAATTTAATTCTGTAATTCAAGTCCTAACTAGTGAAACAAACCCAAGCTCTAATTTATCCCCATTGATTTAAGTATATTAATTAGAGGAGATATTTTTTTTTAATTTATTTAATTTAATTCTTGCAACTTAATTTGATCTTTACTAGCTAGGGAAATTGATTAATAGTTAGTACTTAGTACCCTTTCCTTGCGGGAATGATACTCTACTTATCACTTTATTACTTGCCACGATCCATACACTTGCAAAGTTGTGCCAACAAGTTTTGGATTGGTGTTACTAATATTAACACATTTTTCATTTTCATTAGACTAGCACTTTGTTCTATTTAATTTGTTTTATATTCTTTATAATATTGATAAATAATTTGTAATGGATAGTGATGAATTTTCTTATCAATTTTTGAGATCTAAAGCATGTGATCCTGTATATAATGTAGCACTTATGCAATTTAATTATTTTTCATCATATTTAGGTTTGTAATTAGTGTGGAGAGAACCACAATGGGGCACATTGTCCATATTATTCATATTCACCTCCATCACCTCGTTACAAGCCATTTTAGAGCAGTTGTATGGGTCCCACTTGGAGTTATCAAAAGAACCTAAGTGGAATCTTGAGACAGTGTTGGAAAATTTCATTCAAGTAACAAAGAAGATCGAACAACGATCCTTGGAGATCAAGTTGAAGTAATTCATTCAAGCACAAGCTAAGATAAATTGCTAATATGAAAAGAACTTCAGGCAGTGTGAGGAGAATTTTTTCAAGCAAATCAATTTGAAATTAAATCAGTTGACGACTTATAACAAAATGCTAGATAACCAAATAGCATGACAAGCAAGCTCATCTCATTTTTGCCAAATGGGTTAACTTCCAAGTCAACCTAAAAAATAAAGGAAGCACATGGAGGCAATAACATTGAGAAGTAGGAAGCAAATGCCTGAAGTATAGGTTAGAGTCTACAACAATGATGACGAGCAATAAGAGATAATCACTGAGGAAATCGCAGAAGTCTCCAAGTGTAAGAATCAATATGTAGACATCAAGGATAATGGGACACAAAGTCACTCAACTAAATTTAAAGATTAGTTGGATGAGAAAATTATAATAATTCTTAAAGCTACACGGGATGAAGATGAGACATCTATAAGTAACAATGCATATGATCCACGACCTATTACGACAATATACGAGGGATCCATGAAAGGTGTTGGACTGTTTGAGAACCCACATGATAAGCCTTACATTCACCAAGTAATTCTAAAACCAAAGATTTGGCTTGTGGTGTCCGCACTTTACTTCTTGGGCATAAGGGAGCCTAGCAAAAGGAAGGAAAGGAAGATACTTCCAAGAACAATTCCTCATGTTCAATTTCATCAGTGATACTACATATTCAAGGGATCAAACTAATGACCTTAAATAAGTGCTCTTGGGAGTCCACCCAAATTTATTTTATTTAGATTTATAGTTTATTTATTTATATTTGCATACTTTTATTTTACTATTTTTATTTTCTTTTAGTTCTAATATTTTTTTGTGTTTGAATTTATTTTTATAAGTTATTGAAGTTTCCATGGAAAATTCAAAGGTATTGGAATGGTTTATTAATCACGTGGAAAGGGCGAAAATTAAAGCAGAAGTTGAATTTTTATAGGGCCACGGCCATGTCACCTGTCGTGCCCAAGTGTACACACCTCTTTTTGGTGTTTATATAGTGCATCGCACGGCTCATGCCATGACCATATTATAAATCGTGTTTTAATTTAGAATATAACAGTGCCACACACGGTCCATGACATGGCCATCCAATAGCTGTATCCTCAATTACATCATTTTTTTTTGTACAGCGGACAACACGGTTGACAACATAGCCTCCATATGGCCATGTCATCTCAAATTTTCATAGTATGAGACATGGTTTATCACATGGCCTTCACATGGCCATGGAAAATAATTTACATTTCACATTGAGTAACATGGTTTTGAACATGGCCTTCACATGGCCATGTAACTAAAAAAAATTTGTGCCTTCTCATTTTTGTTTGTTGGTCCAAGTTGGCCCTTTACCAATATTTTTTTCCTTTTTACATTTCCCTTTTTGGTTTGTTTCTTTTTTTTCCTTTGTTGTTTATTTCTTTTTCTTTCCTTTGTTGTTTATTTCTT
>CATIWM010199366.1:0-53980 GCA_949671775.1 Mallotus repandus | reverse complement strand
TATAGGCAGAGATCCAGCTCTATGGGATGATCCAGAATCGTTTCGGCCAGAGAGATTCTTGGGGTCGGATATTGATGCTAGAGGCCAAGATTTTGAGCTGATACCGTTTGGTGCTGGAAGGAGAATTTGCCCTGGATTGCCGTTGGCGATACGAATGTTGCACTTAATGTTGGGATCACTTATTCAGTCATTTGATTGGAAGCTTGAAGAAGGGGTTACACCAGAGAGCATGGACATGGATGATAGATTTGGCATCACCTTACAGAAGTCACAGCCTCTGAGAGCCATACCTATCCAAGTTTAACTTCAATTTCTTTTTCGTCTAGTTGATAATTTTGTGTTTGTTCTTTGATCATATATTGCCTTAAGAAAATAATCATAAAACTCATTTAAAAAGAAACTTAATAATTTAGTGGTTATTTTATTTTATATAAAAAAATTATTATGAATAATTATTAAAATTAGCTGATAAAAATTTATTTTTATTTAACTGATGTTTTAAGTTGAATTCATAATATATGTTATATTAAATTAATTATTGAGATTTTTACTACATTTTCAAGTTGAACATTTGATATTTTTCTTAAATAACAAAAAATTACAGCTGTATATATTATATCATATCATATCATAATATCTATCATAGATTAACTATCATAACAACTATTATAAATTACAAATTATTATTATTATTATTATTATATATAGCATTGTCATACCCACCTAACAATTGAATCCATAACTCTTATGGGCCTGAACTTTTGCTATTGGTGATTTAAAAAATTATTTTCATTGATATTTTAAATAATTTAATTTTTTATCGAAAAATTAATCTAATATCTTGTATATTTTTTCTTATGAAATCTAAAACTTTAATTTATTTTTATACTTTCTATTCCCGTTATTAATCAATAAGCCTAAAGATTCTAACAGCTACCTTTTTTTTAGTCAATCTATATAACTTAAAGACGCCGATATATGTCAAAACTCGCAACATTATAAATCTTGCTAAAAAATTAAAAAAATATATTTCCTTCTATTTTACCTTTGATATAGAGGGGTCATCTATTATTGGGGTAGGATTTTTTTATAATTTTGGGACTCGCAACATCATTGTTGCTGTTGCGAGTCCCAACACAAATCATTTCCCATAACTTAATTAGTTTAATTTTTCATCATAAGAAAATATTAGAAGGAAAAAGAAGCTTAAATCCTGCTATTTATATTTGAATGTTCGTACCTTCTGTAATTCGAGCTACTTAAGGGGACAAAAATTCTAGCAGCTACAACACAATAATAGATGATTTTGTGCTTATTTATTGTTAGAGGAACCAAATTGTTATGTTCATAAAAGTTATAAGGAAAAAATAACATTACAATAAATGTAAGAAAACCATAATTGTGGACCAAATATCATGTCTTTGATCTAACATTTTAGGCCATTATGTTAATTCAATGGTACTTCTCACGTATAATCATCAATTACGAAGAGATAAAATGCCATGATCTCAATACAGACAGAACGCGAGCATCATGACCCTCATTTGGCGCTGTGTGAAAAATTCTCTAGCAACAAAAATCAACCTGTCTCGGAGAGGATACAGAGTGGACACAACTCGCCAGATCTGCCATTCTACTGAAGAAACGTTAGAGCACATATTATTCCTATGCCTAAGGCAAAAATGGTGTGGTTTGGCTCGTCACTCTCCTACAAACCAACTGAAATCGGTTTCCAATCCTTCTCAGCTTTGTGGCAACAAGCTAAAGAACTTTTGCAGCAAAATGGAATGGACTGGCAGCTTGAACTCGCAGCAATCACCTGCTGGCAAATTTGGAAGGCAAGAAATGGGCTTACATATGAGAACACTCAATGTGACCCCTCATTTGTTATCTAGAAAATCAACCAACAATGGAACGAGTGGTTCGAGCAGCATATGGAATAACATCGCAACATCAGACCAGTAACAGACACCACAAACTTGAAAGAAACCAGCTCAAGATAAATTGTGATGCAAGTTTCAATGCAAATACCAAACTCTCCCAAATAGCTTTTGTTTGCAGAAATTTCAGAGGGGAGATGATCAACGCAAAAGCAAAGAAAATAAAATGCTCTTCCCCAGCAGCAGCAGAATCACAGGCCGTTAGAGAATTAGTCAGATTCATCTACAACTCCATACTTAGAAACTGCACCATCGAGACAGATGCACAGGAGATTGTAAAAGCTATAAGCTGTCCTTTAGAGGAGATGCAATGGGAAATAGCACCTGTTATAGAGGAAATTAGGGAGATTCTTCAGAATTTATGTCAAACAGGTATAAAAATCGAATATGTTAATAGACAATCAAACCAGGTTGCAAACTAGTTAACTAGGCACAATTTTCTGTTAGATTAAGGCGATATATAGAGCAACAGACCTATGGCTCTTGATGTATTGATCATGAATGATGTACTAAATGTTTTATAATGCAAAGCTTACAATTGAAAAATAAAAGTACTCTGCTTGCAACAAGTAGATTTGACCACTTGTTACATTATTTTTTTTCAAGGAGAAGTTGAATAAAATATGATGTAGTTAAACACTTTAAAGGATTGTAATATTTTTCATAATATTTAAAAGTTTCTAATTTGATTATATTTATGTTTTAATATCTTACTCAGTAATATTAATAAAAATATATTATGTAATATTAAAATAACATAAACTTTTAATAGTAAAATTATTTATTAAGTAGTATAACATTTCACTAGATAAAATAAATTCATAATAAATAAAAATAAAATGCATTTTAATTTTATTAAAAATAAAAAAATAAATTTTAAAATAAATTTATAATATTTTAAAAATATCTATCTATTTATATTTTACTGTTGTTGTCTGCTAGACAACTGCACGGGTCGACAAGTAATAAAGTGGAGAGTTGAGTATCGTTCCCTCAAGGATTGGGAACGAAGCACCTATTAATGCTAGTTCAATTTGTTTAGAGCTTAACAATGTAAATTGAAGGAAACAATTAATGAACTAAATAACAAACAATTAAAGTAAAGCAAATTAAGTTATCAATAAATAAAATGAAGAAACAAATGAATATTGGGATTATGTTGTTGGGGAATTGTACACCACATTATCCTTAAGTAATAGATTAATTTAAGCTCAATGCACACCTCAAGCTTTCATAAACCAATTAGCACTCTCTCTCTCTAGTAATGCTAATCTCCACCAACAAGCATCAAATTTTTTTTGAAATAAAAGAACTTCATTAATGGGAAAGGCTATAGCCAAGGAATTCAATACAGCAGCAGGAGGTGAAAACCACTCCTGAAGATCAGCTTGAGTACGAGCTAGTTGGGCAAAACCATGCACAACCTCGTTAGCGGATCTTTTGACAAAATGAAATACACAATTAGAGAAACACTTTGACAACAATAAACAATATGCAATAATTAGATCATAGCTAGAATAACCAATAGGACTATGAAGACTAGAAATCACCGCTAGAGCATCTAGCTCAACAATAACAGTGCCAATCTGAAACTTCTTGAGCCAACTAAGGGCTTCCCTGACACACAAAGCCTCATCTACCTTAGGCGAAAAAGAGCCAGCCAAAAGAATGGAACCAGCTGCAACAAACGAACCTCTAGCATCTCTTAAAACAAAGCCACAACCCACAAAGCCAGCATTAGAAAAGGCAGCAGCATTAGTGTTAAGTTTATACCATCCTAGATCAGGTTTAGTCCAAACTAAGTCACCAGCAGATTGAACACTCAAAGCACACAAAGCAGGACAGGACCATATAAACCTTTAGCAGCACGCCATTAATACAAAGTCCAACCTGCATTATTTAATATAGCAGAGCCACTAGACCGCTGCTTGGACCACACCACCTTATTCCGGCAAACCCAAAGAGACCAACAGATACAAACAAACAGAGCAGTCTCCTCGATAAAAAGAGCATACAAAGTCAAACACAATCAACTCAAGAAGGACCAATTATTAACATTAGGAAATTTGAAAGCCACATCGAGACCAACAATCAACAGCCACTGGACAATCAAATAAGACATGGGAAATTGATTTCGTACCTGACCCACAACAAGGACACAAAACATCAATCAGAACATATCTGAAGCGCAGTACATCAGCGGTAGGCAACACACCCATAGCGCATCGCCAAATAAAATTTTTTATTTTGCCTGGGATTGTTAAACGCCAAACTTTAGATCAGAATCCAACCGAAGAACAATGAAGCTCACCTTAAAGCAGTCAGTAACAGTTTTTAACAGAAAACACTCCATTTGAAGCCGCAACCAACACTAAACATCATCAAATTGCTGAGAACTCAATAGGATCTGTAAAATTAAATCCCTGTCCCAAGAGTTAAAGAGATCGCGCAACAAATCACTATCCCATCGATGCCGATCAACCTCAAAAAGAGAAGAAACTATCGCCTGGGCTAACTGAGAGGGCAAATTAGAAGTGATCCTACCATTAGAAGCACATGGCAGCCATGGTTGACTTCCAATTATAGTCTACACACCATCATTGATACGCAACCTAGCTCCTCTGCGAATCACATCTTGGGTAGTAAAAAAACTACTCCATATGAAGCCACGGTTATGTTAACTTTCAAAACTTGCAAGCTCACAATGGTGATCGTAGCATATAAAATATCATTTTTTCAAAGATCGTGTACTAACTACCAATTAATTTTATCTACAACTTAACTAGTAAACCGAGTAAATAATTTGAATAATTATAAAATTTAAATAACAATTTAAATAAGCTAAACTGAAATTAAATATTTAATATTTAAAATATAGGTTTAGTTTTATTATTCTATTCTAATTTTGAATACGTTATAAAATAAATAATTTTTTAAATTTAATTAAAGGTAATTACTCTAAATTATCTAAAAACTCTCTCAAGTTCAATTACGTATGCAATGATTAAAATTTAATCTACTCTCATGATTAATAAGTTAATTCTAACTCATTAAGATTTTTAGCAATTAATTTGTCACCGTGATTAAATTGTCGTGACTCCCCAAAGAGCACGCCTACTCTCGTAGTCGAGTGATCTAAGTTCTAAGTGTTCTTAAGCTAATAAATTTTCCTAACTCTCATCGGTGAATTTATCCATAAACAAGCAATCAAACAGACGTTAAATGATAACTAGATAATATTGCAACACAAAGAATTAATTGAAATTCAAATCAAATAAAGTACTTGTATTCAATTCATATAATGGAATAACTACTCCTAACAAAGATTCTAAAAAAAAATTAGCCGTGCATGGCTATGGAGAAATCCATAAACAAAATGTAAAAAAAACAGAAAAATGAAAAATAAAGTTGATAAACAATTGTCGAATCCTTTAGTTATCTCTCTATCTTGCCTCTACGTCTCTCCTCTTCTCTGTCTCTCCATTTTTTTACAAAAGGTGTTTTAATTTCCTTTATATAAAACTAGGGTTAGGGAGAGTCCCCTTTGGTCTCAAATCTTCTTAATTTGCAAAATAGAAGACTTTCTTATCATCACACGGCTTTCTAATCATCCAAATATAATTTGGCTCTGCATGGCTTAAATATGGCTTGCGATTGGCTTTAAAGTTTTGGATGTTTTGACAATTTCAACTTTAAATTCTTCATTTTCTCCTTAATTGGCGGGTCCACCTACAAAAGATAAACATTAATTAAAAGCTAAATATATCTTCCTAAATAGACAAATAATATTAACAATCATAATCAAATACTAATTACTAAACAAACTCCTAGTTAGACCCAAAAACTATTTAAATTAAATTATTTCTATTTAAAATTTATTAAAATTCAACTCTAAAATACGTAAATAATACACACATCATTTACTAGATAGAAAGAGCACTTTCGGAACTTGTCAAGTTTTAGGACAATGTTTAGTTTCTTGGTTTAGTAAGAAATAAGTTTCGGTTGCCTTGTTCACTGCAGAAGCAGAATATGTTGTTGCAAGTTTATGTTGTTCACAAGTATTATGGCAAAAACAACACTTGATGGACTATGGCATTAAACTTAATCACATACCAGTCAAATGTGATAATACAAGTGCTATCAACCTTACCAAGAATCCCATTCAACATTCAACAAAATGGGTCAAAGTTAGCCCATTAGTGATATTATCCATTATTAAAATTCAAAATATTTTTTCATAAAAATATTAAAAAATTCTCTTATTTTAAAATACATATATTTTATTTTATATAAAACACTCTAATTTTATTATATTTAAAATATTACTCCTTTTTATTTAACTAAAAATACATTTTCTTTTTTATATTTAACGTAAAAAGTAAGAAATATATAATTTCTTAACTATTTTATATTTTATTTATTTAATTATTATTATTGCTATGCATATCAATAGTGTGTATATATATATAATCAAATAAAATTATTATAATAACTTTAAAAAATTTCACTTTTTATATTTGATTAATTTATAGTTTTTAATTATTAAAATTATCTAAATAATTATTTTAAAATATATATATTATTTATAACCAGTGCAAAACGTAGATTGACTGCTAGTTTAGTTAAATTTTAGCTTTATGTTTACATGATATAATTTTCTCACAAATATTGAAAAATAATAATTTTATTTTATAAATATAGTCTAAAGAATTCATATGAATAATAAATTTATTATTTGTAACCGGCAAATTTTATGGGAACAAAATAAAATAGCTAATACTTTCTTGGTTGATATATTCTATTAAATATTACATAAATATGTTCTTTGGACTATCAGTATCTTATATTATTATTTTCTAGATAATAATTATTTATTAAATTAAAAATTCATTATTTAAAATAAGTAAAATCAATTATAAATATATATGAAAATGCTAGTTGATTTATGTATATATCAAGAAAAAAAGTTTGTATAGTATTTAAAATTTTAAAATAGTCTCTTAAATAGTTAAATCAGATAAAATAAATATAGAATTATCATAATCTCATAAATTACTATTCTATTTTTTATTTTTATTTTTATATTGTATAGTTAGATAATTTTTACTATTTATACCATTAAAAATATATAAGTACTTTTTAATAAAAATATATGAAATAAGTATAGATTAGTTATTATGCTAATTATTAAATATAGGTATATTTATAAATATTTAAAATTTTATAAAACATACTAATAAAAATTTATTATTTTGGCAAATTTGCCTAGAGCTGATCATAAAATATATTGTTATGGAGCCAAAATATTTGGTAAAAAATATGATTCAATCCCTTATTTTCTAATCTCTTCCATATTATGTCATGAAACATAGCCATAAGGTTACTATTAATATAATTATTATTTTCATGTAGTTTAATTAGTCAAAATATAATTATAAGTATTTAATTAAAATTATAAGCATTATAAGTAATGAACAAACAAATATCTATTAATAAATAAAGAATTGATTGTGTAATCTTTTAAAATGTTTATTTTTAACTATAGAATGTATCACAAGATTGCACCTAGTTGCAATTTTTTTTATGTAAAAACAAATGGTATGAGGTATATAATAAAAAATAATATAGATAGTATTAAAAATTAATTTTTAATATGAGCTCATAAGAATTTAAAGTTTATTTAAAAATTATTCAAAAAAGGGAATAGTTTGATGGACATAATTAAGGGCTCAATATAATGCTACTGTAACCCAAGGTTTTTGCTGATATTGCTCCAGAAATTAAATGGTCTAGCTTCAATCTCATCTACAAGTGTATATAAACACTACTAGTAAAGTTACACGCGCGGTGTGAAAAAAACATAATATATTAATATAAGAAAACAACAAATTTAAGAAAATAAATAAATAATGCATAACAAAAAGGTAAATTTATTTTATAAGATAAATATTAATACGTTTTAAACGTTCAATTTTATATTCAATAATTATATCTCTATTTTTATCATATAATCCATAATCACCTATTATCAAGCCAGCTATTTTGGAAGATGAGGGAATAGAGTACTACAAACTGTTATTAGCTCTTTTACACAATGACTTTAATCTTAAAGGAAGTAATTCATTTTCATTGAACCTATCTCTAGCAACCCTAAACATTTTTTATCAATCCTTTGACAATCAAACCATTAATATTTTTTAAGGACCCATTGTTTAAAAAGGAAGACATGCGATTAAATGTTTCATGTTCTGTATCATATATATATATAACTGAGCAAATTTCGGTTTCTAACCATCAAGAGAGAGTAATGAACCCACCAGGTGATGATTTTGACCACACATTCTAAAAATATAAGGACTAGGTTGTTTGTTTATGTCATAATCAAAATTTTCACCTATCGATGTAAAAGCGAACATCAAATTATACAATCTTATATTTTCCCTAAACTTACTAGATAATACACTCCTATGATGTGTTAACAAAGAATCAAGAAACGGTGGAGTTAGAGGCAAATATGGTAATTTTACGGTGCCTTTTCTATAACAATAAGTATAAATTTTAGAGTTGCTATGCGTTTTATCCCTAATGCACTCTACCATCCAATACAGAGCACCACAGTAAATAAATTGATTATCAGGCATGCTAATGTCAGACTTTTGTAAGTAATGACTTAGAAAAAAGGGAAAAACATCACGAACTTACAAACACAATTGACTTTTTTTTTTAAAAATAGCATATTATTGATATAGTTGTCAAGTGTATATAGTTTTTTCAACATTTTTCATTCTGGACAGGATCATCTAGCGTTATAGGATGCTGGCAGTGATCTAAACCTAATGCAAGTGAATGTGTTCTCTTATCTGACAAACGCGAACTCTCCGGCAATTCGTATTGACTTGTTACATTTTTTTCATAATTGGGTTAAAAGTAATTTATTTTCAATATATTTTTCTAGTATAAAAAAGTATATATGCACTTGTAATTGAAAAATCAATGAAATTGAATCCCTCAAAGGTATGCGGATCGACTTCATTTAAATCACATGAGTGAGACATGTGACATAGAGGTTCATATAAAGCTGGTTTTTTATAAAATAGAGTTAACATGGGGTGTATTCATATTTTTCCAAGTTGCCATAAAGATAAAAAGCATGTCGCAACTACCTTCATTAGAATCTACAACGCGAATATCAACATCGTATAGAACACCATTGTCTAACGAATGTTGGATTTGTTCGGCCATGAGGGGAAATGAATAATAGCAAACTAAAAATATACGAATGAACCAAAATGTAAAATAAATTAATATAAAAGCAAACGTGATATAACCTATAAAAAAGCAAAGAAATAATAATAGTAAAAATAAAAATATAGATTTTCAAGCATGTAAATATGATTTTATTTAGACCAAAAATATCAATGTAAAAAAATTATTTATCAAAGAAAGTTAGTAGACAAACTTGGCAGAAGATGGAAGCTAGTACCAAATGGAAAAAAGGTGGCTAAAAAGATGCAATGGCCTGTAAAAGACACGACGTATTTGAAAAATTAAAAACATTCAAGTAAAGCTAATAATTATATGTGAACATAATTTTTTTATAATTTAGAGGGAAATAGAAAATATCGAGCATCATTTATGAAAATGCCCTAAAAAGAGGGGATGTGAATAGGGGTAATTAGGATTTTAAGAGAGATTAAAAGGTTTGAAGAAAAATTAAAAAGGATTAAGAAACAATCATTAAGAAAGAGAATAAAAAGAAGATTAAAAGGCACACAAGTGATTTTAGGGAGTTCAGATTCTCAACTAATCCTAAGTCTCCCATCTAACTTATCCACAAGTTAGGATTTTGAACTCACCCCAATCTTATTACCAAGAACGTTGCAACAATGTGCTTTAAGGCTCAACACCAACCTTACAACAACTTGTGTTTTTCTTTGCTCAACACCAACCTTACAACAACTTGTGTTTTTCTTTGCTCAACACAAACTAATCTCCAATGTGTTTTTCAAATATCAACACAAACCTATTCCCAAGTGTTTTTAAGGCTCACACTTAAAACTTTAAACAAGAGTTAACTCACAATCTTTTACAATATATGTTTTTCACAAAGGCTCAACACTAACCTAATGTTAATTAATTCCTCACTACCCACTTCTTAACCCCAAGAAAGAGTAAAATAAAGAATCTTATCAACTAAGCACTTATCCAACTCTTAATAGAAGGGAAATTAGAAACTCAACAAGAGTTTATAGACATACAAATGATATACTAAAAATAAATGTAAAAGAATAAAATTTGGCTTAGTGAATTTAATAATAAATTTGCTCAATCAACTCTTTAACTTCCTAAATGAGGTCTTGTTTATATAGTTGGTGATGAAAAAATACCTGTTAGAAATCATCAAGTTCATCCAAAAACTTTATCATCTTTATTTAATAAAAAATTAGCTTTTTGCAGTAATGTGTGTGCTCAAGATCATAAGCAGCACCCTCAAGATCGTAAGGGTCAAAAATATGACCATTGGTCACAAATTTGTCCATTGAAAGCTTGTTAAGAGCTCCTTAGGATCGTGAGCGACACCCTCAGGATCGTGAGCAGACAACTCAAGATTGTAAGGGGTAGATCATGAGGAGCTCAGGATGTTTTCAAGAAGCTCTCATGTCATGGGCACTCCTCAGGATCATGAGGAGCACCCTCAAGATCATGAACAACGGTTGGGTTCAAAAAAATATCATATTCTTTATTTTAAATGACTTCCCTTGGACTTGAATCACTTCCCATGCTTTAAGAGATAGTTATAGTTGTCTTTGAAGGGTTCAATTGAGCTTGAAATTGATCTTTAATTCCTATTTTATAGTCACACTCAAGCAAACATATTAGTGAATTAAAATTGTTTGTTAAAGTCAAAATAAATGTTGAATTGAGATTGATCATGACTCTGATAATGCAAAGGGGTCAACAATCTCCCCCTTATGATTCTCAATATGTAGTCCAAAGAGAATTTTTAATGAGTAAGGCATACCAAGTGGAAAATAATGCCAAATAAAAAATAATGAGAGAATTGCATATCAAAATTATGCAATTTTTAAAAGTATTTTGATCATGCAAAGGGTAAAATTCTTTTTGGACAAATTGATGTATGGATATATATTAAGAAACTATATAAATTGATTTTATTAGTTTATCAACAATTAGCACAAAAGTAGCAAAAAAGTTATTAAGCCATCTTTTGAACCTAAACCTTATTTGGTCTAGATTTGTGACTCTCAAAGTAATCAATAAATATAATGTTGAGATGAAGTTTTTTTATAGTAACATACATTATTAGTATGTCCTAATTTTATATAATAAAAACATTTAATTTTTGCAAATCTATTTAGCTTCCAACCCTAACAAGTTCATCATGTCTATGATGGTTGGTAACTTTCCTAAACATAAAAGTTCTAAGATGAGTATGCATCTCACAATCACAATAATGCATGAATTTTTGAGGCCTAATGTGCATATGTGTGTGCTTCTTATTATAATACATGATGTGGTTAGAGTTTCTTAGCCCTTGCTTTGAAACCTTAAGCCTTGGAAACATTAACCTTTAAAGCTTACCATTGGCACTTCGATTCATAAGTTTCTAAGTCTTAGAATGTTGAGCTTTAGAGCTCTCACTAGGAGTGGGGGATAAAGGGAAAGTAGCCTTAATAAATTTTGGGGGACTTGGTGATGTAGAGGCTTTATTAGAAAAACTAAGTCTAAATTTCTCACTTGAATCTTTGTGAATTTAAAAGATTGTCAATTGTTTCTTTTCCTTTATAAAATTTGGAAATGGAACTTTTTAATTCTAAAATCTCTTTTGAAAGCAACTCAGTTTCTTTCTTAGTTTTATCACAATTATTTTTCAAAGATAGAGAGTTTTTCAAATCATGAGATAGCCTTTCATCTAAGGAAATAACACTTGGACAATTTTGAAAATTTTTGTTTGTAAAATTTTTTCTTTAAAAGTAATTTTTGACATTTTAAAACTAATTTTCTTACTAAGAAGTTTTTATTATTAAGATCCTTATCATCATCAAGCTCATCATCACATAAATCATCATAAAAATTTTCATAAAGAGAAGTAAACAAAAGAGGTACCTCATGTTTATCCTCCAAAGCCATGAAGTAAAAGTTTGATGCCTCTTGTTGTTGCTTCTCCATGTCAAATCCAGATGAGTCATCCCAAGTAGCCTTGAAAGCCTTCCTCCTTTCATTTGCTCCCTTGTACTTGTGCTTGAGCTTGGGACATTCATCTTTAATGTGACCATGTCTCTTGCACTTGAAGCATATGACTTCTTTGGCTTTCTTACATCCACCTCTCTTGGATTCCTTATGTTTGCTCAAGTTTTTCTTTCTTAAGTAATCCATGAAGTATTTAGTGAATGATGTGATCTCATCATCATCTTCACTTAAGTCTTATGATGCTTTGAATGCAAGGCTCTTCTTCTTTTCTTCTTTGTTTTCTTGTTGTTTCTCTTCCTTTTGTTTGAAGATAAGCTCGTGAGTATGAAGCTTGCTAATGAGAACATTGGTTAAAAGCTTAGAAAGATCATGAGTTTTCTCGATGGAGGTTACTTTTGATTCCCAATCCTTCTTGGATAGCACCCTTAAGATCTTGGTGTTGACTTCCTCTTTAGAGTAGTGCTTGCCCAACTTCCCTAAGGTTGTCAAAAGGGCATTCAACCTATTGGTCATCTTAGTAATGGATTTATGAGGGTTCATCTTAAAGAGTTCATACTCATATACATAGAAGTTGAACTTTCTTGGATCTTACTTGGATGTTGCCTTTACAATGATTCTCCAAGTTTTCCCACATCTCCTTGGCCAAAATGCAATGTTAAAGTTTGCCTCCTTCCTCTTTTAACATGGGACCAATAAGACCTAACATAGCCCTTTGTTCTTATAGTTCTCCTTTTTTCTTCTTAACCACTCCTTTCTTTCCTTTAGAACTAGGATGTCTTCCAACATCTTCATAAGAGGATTCCACCCATCTAAAATCACATCTCATAATCTAATGGGATCACTATTATGGTAAAACTCCATTTTATGTTTCCAAAATGGGTAATCACTCTTATAAAAAATGGTCAATAGATTTGGAAAGAAAGGTATTCACTCTCCATGATCTTAACTTCTTACAATTAAGTGCCAAGAAGTTATGTTCTTATACCAAATGAAAATGCCCTAAAGACCAGGGGGGGTGGGTGGGAGTGAATAGAGCTTATTAGGATTTTAAAAGAGATTAAAGGTTTGAAGGAAAATAAAAAAGGATGAAGAAATAGAGATCAAGAATGAGAATAAGAAGAAGATCAAAAGGCACATAAGTGATTTTAGGGAGTTCAGATTCTCAACCAATCCTATGTCTCCCACTTAACTTATCCCTAAGTTAGGATTTTGAATTCACCTAAATCTTATTACCAAGATTGTTACAATAAGTGTTTTAAGGCTCAACACTAACCTTACAACAACGTGTGTTTTTATTGGCTCAACATAAAACCAACCTCTAATGGATTTTTCAAAGATCAACACAAACCTATTCTCAAGTGTTTTCAAGGCTCACACTTAAACGTTTACATAAGAGTTAACTCACAACCTTTTACAATATGTGTTTTTCACAAGGGCTCAATACTAATCTAATATTGATTGATACCTCACTACCCATTTCTTAACCTTAAGAAAGAGTAGAAGAAAGAATCTTATTAGCTAAGCACTCACTCAACTCTCAATAGAAGAGTAATCGCAAACTCAACAAGAGTTTGTTGACATATAAATGATATATAAAGAATAAATGTAAAAGAACAAAATTTGTCTTAGTGAATTTGATAATAAATTTGCTCCACCAACTCTCTAACTTCTTAAATGAGGTTTCAAAACTTATTTATATAGTTGGTGATGAAAAAATAATTGTTAAAAATCCTTAAGTTCGTCCAAAATTTTCATTTCCTTCATTTAATGAAAATTCATATTTTTATAATAATGTGTCTGCTTCAGGATCGTGAGTGGCACCCTCAAGATTGTGAGGGTAAAAAATATGGTCGTTTGTCCATTCAAAACTTATTGGGAGCTCCTTAAGATCGTGAGGAGCTTAGGATGTTTTCAAGAGGCTCTTAGGTCATCAACGCTCCTCAGAATCATGAGGAGCACCCTCAGGATTGTGAGTGGCGGCTGACTTGGAAAAAATGTTATATTTTTGGCTTCAAATGATTTTCTTTGGACTTTGGATCACTTTTCATACTTTAAGGGACATTTTATCGGGGGCAATTGAGCTTAAAATTTATCTTTAATTCCTATTTAATAGTCACACTTAAACAAACATATTAATGAATAAAAATTGATTGTTAAAATCAAAACAAAGGTTAAATTGAGATTGATCATGACCTTGATCATGCAAAGGGTCAACAATTTATTATTTTAATAGTAAATTGCACTGTAATTTTTAATTATCGAAAATTGAATTTTGAATGAGTAATCAAGGTTTTTTTTATATATAAAAAAAATTTGATTCAAAGTCATGTAAAACATCTCATATTTGCACTTATGTTATAATCATTTTTTTTTTCTTAAGAGCATTCTTAGCATCTCTTGAAACAACTTCAATGAACTATGTCTTTTTAATAACCTAAGTAATACAATAAATTTATACAATAAATAAAGAGTTAAATATAAGGCTAACACTATCAGTTCTTTGAATGAACATGAATGAAAATTTATTTTTTTAATAAATGAACTAACTCATCTGCCAATTAGTTCTTATTTTATTTTAATTTTATTTTTTCGCTTTTATAAAGGCAACTACTTGGAGAAGTTCAATATAAAATGAGAAAGACATACAATAATAAAAAAAAGCATTGAAATACAAATAAAACAATGTATTTAGAATAAAAAAAAAGAAGAAAAATACGAGGCAGACTTCTTCATTAAGTGATTCTTTTGTATTTACATCTAATATTAGAAGGCCCAAAAAAAGCAAAAAGAGCATCATATTCAAATACAAGCATTTTAGCATAAGGAAAACAGGAAGTGACAATATATAATTGAAAAACCTGAGAACCACATGACAGAAGGATTATATATTAACTACTCCTGACATAAAATAAAAATAAAAATAAACAACACTTCAAAATAAGAGCAACTGCTTAACAGATATAAGAGAAGCTCACATTTTCTTCAAGGCCTTTACCATTTTTTGGCATCTCTTAAGCAGATTAAAGTAGTTCTTTGAAACCTGCTGATGGGAAGTGTTAAGAGCATCATAATTATGATCATGGTTTTGGCCAGTTAATTTCAAAATACAAAGTTTTCTATGGTTGTAATCTACAACATCCAAATTACAGAGCAATTTTAAATGGTCAATTGCAACCATATTTACATTATTCTTAACTTCCTCTAGAGAGTTTTCGCTTATTCCTACCATATAGGAAACATAGCGATGTCCACTATCATCCTTGAATAGATAATAGACAGTCACACAAATTATAGAATCTTCATTATTCCGGATATCATATGTTGGCAAGGGCAGTCCAAGTTATGAACATATAGTTTACAGAATAGGAGTTAAAGGTACATTAAATCTAACCATCTTGTTGGCTGATAATTAATTTGTTTAAGAAAATTACTTCCACATTAGTTCA
Organism: Mallotus repandus; assembly: GCA_949671775.1. Taxonomy (NCBI): domain Eukaryota; kingdom Viridiplantae; phylum Streptophyta; class Magnoliopsida; order Malpighiales; family Euphorbiaceae; genus Mallotus; species Mallotus repandus. Next base: position 38,379 of record CATIWM010199366.1, on the reverse strand, counting down.
TTTACATATGGTAGTTCATTTAATTAAAACTTGTAAATTTCAAAGTATAATTGAATAAAAAGAATCCAACTTGCACCAACAAACACATGATTATATATATATACACACACACACACATAATTCATGAAAAAAAATTGACATAAACATACAAAGCAATATAAAGGGAACAAATAAATAAACATGACGTCATATTATAAAATGCAAAGTAGAAATTCAATTAAAATAGTTTTTTTAAATGTCAACAAAAAGTAATACAAAAAATCAGATTAAATACACTGAATAAAATTAAAGAAAAACAAAGCAACATGAATATATGAATAAAACTGCAAATAACAAAATAAAAACACTAATGAGAGCAAGTTATATTTATATACCGACTGCATTTAAAAAAAATAAGGAGAAAGGAAAAAAAATATTAGCACACACTAAAAACAGCGTGTATGCCATTAATGTGGAGCTTTTTTATATTTCTTCTAAAAGATAGCACAAAAAAATTAACATCAAGACATTAAAAGAAAAGGTAATTAAAAAAAAGGTTTTAATAGGAAAAGTTGAAAAGTTGAATAATAATATAAATAATATACATAGAAAAATAAGAAAACTAGATGCATATATGAAAAACAAAATCTCAATAGTGCATAAAGAAATACATACTTAAGCACCATTTAAAGTGTAATAAACTAAAAACAAAAATTAGTTGTCTAGCTACAAAGAAGCTAACCCCAACAAAAAAATAAGTCCAATATATATTATTTTTAAAAAATAAAAGAAGAAAAAAATGAAAACGCATGAAAAAGGAAAAAAAATACACGGTAACGTGAAAAGGAACTTATATACATAGATGAAAAATAGAGTATATATTAATAAAGGATAAAATTAAAAAAAAAAACACATCAATTGACTAAAAGCTTAGAAATAAATGCTCACCTACTAAAAGCAAAAGTAGAGAAAGTGAAAGAAAAAATACAGTTAATTCTAAACTTAATGCAAAGAACTTGATATTAATGCACTATATATAAAAGTAGAAATGTAACAGTGAAGTAATCTAAAATAACTTTCCATATCAAGCAAATGTCTAGCCAACACTAAGGCGTGGCCGAGAGCATTAAGAAATAATTAATGCACATATAAAATCGAATCACAATTTGCAATAAAAAAATCTTAGTTAGCCACCCTATAATAGACTTCCGTTTTAATATTCATAGGTATTTACAAATTAGGTCTTTGAACTAAAAAAGAAAGAATGCATGAGCGTTGGCCACATTAGCACAAAATACTGGCAATGAAATCATAACATATATTAAAATATTATTTTTTAGTGATATGCAATCTCAGGTAAAAAGATATTGCACCCTAGCCAAATTTATTATACAGATAATATATTTTATCAAACGTAAAAGACAAAAAAAAACCCACATATAAAAAGTGCAAATATTACTAACTAAATAATAATGAAATGCAAGTTAGTTTCGAACCATACAATAATTTTTTTTTTAAAAAAAAAAACCTACATTAGATACACAACTCATGACCTCCCCAAATCAAAGAAGAATGTTTTCAATATAAAACATAAACAAAATACTTTTTGAGCCAATTCGTGTGTAAGGAAGCATCGAGCCATGGACCACGCTCAAAAAGATAAACTACGACTACGGGTGGGATCTGTTGGATATCTCACTGGAAATGCATAACTAGACCAAACATATCAATGCATTCATAACAATTTATAGAACACAATTATAGCCTTAAACACCAAAACATGCATAAAATTAAGAGATCAGAAATTTTAAAAAAATTACTAAAAAATTCATAGAAAATTCAAACGGAGGATATCGAATGCAAGGTCAATGTCTACGGACTCCTGGAGATGAGAGGAACATGCTGATAATGATTGTAGAGGTTGAAAGTCACCAGAACAATGATAATATAGTGGTGGTTAGGCTGAACTTCTTTAGCCAAAACTATCAAAATCTTAGCCAAATCTGATGTAATAAAAGCTATTAGATTGTTGTGGACAATGAGAAGAAGCATAATTTAAATTTGGTGGTGATCGGAGGTCATTTAGGTGGTTAATAAAGAAGAAGAAAAGTTTAGGAACTAAAAAGAAATTTTGCTCTAAAACCCGAGACTTTCCTCTTTTCTTCCTTCTTTGCAGTAACCAAATTCTCCACTTTAAACACATACTTCACTGTGTCTTTTCTACTTTTGCTCTTCTTCTTCTTCTTCTTCTATATATATATATATATATATAACAATAATAATAACAACAAAGAAAATAATAATAATAATAATAATAACAATAACAAAAAAGAGTTGAAGCTATTATGAGAAGACCTCTGTATATTCCCTGTGCATGCACATGCAAATATATAAACATGCCTTAATTTGCACCTCCATGTAAGGCATGTGTCCCACAAAACAAAAAGCTAAATATAAAAAGACAAAAATGCACTTAAACAAAAATAAAACATCATCGTATGAAAAGAAACTAAGAGATAAATTTGGAAATAAGATAGTGTGTGGGTGACAGAGGTTTGCAAGCATGCATGGACCAAAAGAACATGCAACATTAAAAAAACATGTTACTTTATGAAATGACAAAAAAATATTATTTCACAAAATGCTACATTTTTTGTGGTAACTTATAAGGATAATTTAGTAATTACAAAAAATGACAACAGTACGTTATGCATGTATCAGACATTGAGCAAACCGATGGTGTAAAATGACTTAAAAAGGTCTGTAAAAACTATTAACACGGTGTCGTTTAATTCAATTAAGTGGGGCCTCTTTGGAATTTAACACAACATCATAAACAATCCCACATAATGGACAATAAACAACGCCGTTTACAATAATGGCAAAGTTGAAATTTTGTTAAAATTACATGGATTTCACTGTTGATGATATAGTGAAATCCATATCCTCCTTTACAGATATATATACATTAGATCTTTTATAGCTAATTTAAGTCTAGTAGTACAATTTATTGGTTAGTATCGCTAGATTCCTTTTGTTAGTTAGTATCACTATATTCTTTTTATAAGTTAGTCAATCACAAAACTTGTACATATTTTGTAGTGGTTGTGGAATATGTCAATTGAGCTTCATTTTCACTCTAAAATTCTGTTATAGTATCAGTGCACTAAGCTTTCTTTTCTTTTGTTTTCTCGATTTCAACATATGTTTTTTTTCTTTTTTAATTGCCAAATTTAGTTTCTTGATTGATTTTTTCTATTTCTTCTTATTTTCCTTCAAATGGAAACTAATATTTTACGTGAAGACCTTTATTCAGCTCCCTTCTTTTTGCATTCTAATGAGAATCTTTCTTTGGTTTTTACACCATTATTGTTAATTGGAAATAATTTTTACACTTGGTCGAGGTCAATGCACATAACTTCAATATCCAGGAACAAGCTGAAATTTATTGATGGATTTATACCTATTCCAAGTTTAAATGATCCTTTATTTCTTACTTAGGAGAGGTGTAACACTACGGTGTTGTCATGAAGTCATTATTGCCTTCAATTGCTTAGAGTGTGATTTGGATTAATTATGTAGTATATTTATGAAGAGACTTGCATTATAGGTTCTCTCAAGGTAATGCTATGAGAATTTCTGATTTGCAAGAGGAGACTATTTCACTCAAATAAGGTTTTATATCAGTTATAGATTATCTCACTTTAAATACTCTAAGATGAATTTGTTAATATTAGACCTATTCTAAGTTGCATATGCATTTTATAGTGTAATTGTAATACCTTCAAAATCATTAGAAGTTATCATCAAATTATATAATTTTGTTCTTAAAAGGTCTAAATAGTGAATTTCAACTATTCAATCTCAAATTTTAATTATAGATCCATCAATTACAATTAATAAAGCTTTTACTCTAGCATTAAAATATAAGAGGCAAACTAAAGGTTTTCTAGAATAAGAGATTAGTGAATCTATAGTTTTGTATGCTAAGAGAGGAGTGCTTAACTCTAGTTCTTAAGGAAATAATCCTATTGTAAGTCAATCTCATAAAATGCTAACAAAAAATATATGAATGCAAATTTGAGAAAAAAGCCTACATGTTCACACTGTGGAGGTTATAGTCATTTAGGGACAAATATTATAAGAAACATGGTTATCTACTTGGATATGAAGTTCCTAATAGTTATGCTAATCATGTTAAGAGTAATATTTTTTCTAACCATGAATTAAATGATGCATATCTTAAAGATGTCAAAGGGTAACAAATATGTATAGAGACAAAAAGTTATTATGCAAACAATCTAGTACTTATAAAAGAGAACACTATTATTAGTTATTGACTCTTATTCAAACAAATTCACAGGTTGTAGTTGCTTCATCTTTCGCAAATAATGTTTCAACATCTTACAGTCATACATCTGAACAAGGTAGATTGTATTGTTCTAAAGTATGTTTTGTAATCAAAGTAGTTAAAAAGAATGCTTGGGTTATTGACATTAGTGCAATAGATTACATAGCTAATTCATTAAAAAGATTTCATTCTTATAAGCTTGCTCATCATATGTTTGTCAAATTGCCAAATATAGAAAAGATTCTTATGTCTCATGTTGATAAAGTTCTTTTGAGCAATAATCTTATCGTGCATAATGTATTGCATGTTCCATAGTTCAACCTCAATCTTTAATCGGCTAGTCGATTAGTCAAGACTTCTCATTATTTTCTTTTTGTTATTATATCCATGACATTCAAAACTGGAAGATGATTGGAATAGCTAAGGAGTGGAATGATTTATATCAATTTAAGGATATTGACAAGTGAATGTCAAAACATTTTGTTTTAGAATAATTTCTCATCTAATTGTTGTTACTTCTCACAATTTATGGCATTATCATTTTGGACAACAGACTCAATATGAAAAATTCTTCAAAATTTTGATAGTTGAATTGTATTTGATTCATCAATTTGTGAAATTTGTCATTTGAGCTAGCAAAGAAAATTTTCTTTTGTGGTAAGTGCATCTCATCAACAGATGCTTTAATTTAGCGCATATGAATATTTAGAATTCATGTTTACTGCATCCGTTTGCATTCATTTAAGGCCATCGTTATTTCTTATCTATTGTCGACAACACAAGTATAAATGCTAGGATTTTTCTCATGAAAACCAAGGACCAAACATGAATTTTAATTTAAGATTTTTATATTTTAGTTAAAACTAAGTTTAATACTAAAATAAAATGCATTCAAACAAATTGTTGAACATTTTTAAGATTAATTTTTAAGTAACTTTCGTTTTAACTTTAACAACTAATTTTGAACTACTAATATATGTATTCAATTACAAATTAGGACCACGTTCAATGAATGAAGTTATGAAGGTCAAATTGTTGCTAAAACGTTCATTCAACAATACTTATATAAGTGGCATTATGATCATGAAAATGCTCATGAGTTTTAATACTTTTTAATAGATATACCGGTATATTGCTAATAAATTTTTATTAAAAATAAATTATTTTAATTTTTAAATAGGTTTATTATTTAAAAATTAACATAAAAATATTTTAAAATACCAATGAACAAAAATATATATTAGTTTACAGTAAAAATTATAAGCAAAAGTTATTAAGTACTTTTTATCTTTTTTTAAAAAAAAATTAATTTTAAACTAATAATAATAAATGTCATGTGATTTTAACTTTTGTTTTATCTTTTATTTATCATGCTAACCAAAAAAAGAAATATTCAATTTATTCAATTATTTTATAAATAAAAAATATATTAATTTATCATAATGTTCAATTTAAAGACTGATTGATATTAAATATGAAAAATTAAGAAAAAAACAAAAAGCAATTATTTATAGAAAACAACCAGGTTTTTGTTAAATTAAATAAGAAATAGTATAAATATAAAATAATTAGAATTAGACAAAAGTGGAAAAAGGGACAAGTTTTATAATTATTAGGCCAATGACACCTTATACGCACAAATTTGAAATTTATGCAGTTTTTTTTAAAACGTCGGACAAGTCACCTTCCACGCCCCTTTCAATATCAGACAACAACAAAAAAAAAAATGTAATGATTTTTATGAGAAATTACTGTTTGCTCCTCTATCTTGTCCCTACGTACTATTTGTCCCTTACTATATAAAAATTATATTATTTTTATCTTTTTGATATAAACAATGATTAATTAATGATTTGCATATATATACTCAAAATAATTTTTGTATTATATTACTAAAATTACTACTTAAATTTGTTTTGATTTTTCTAGTTAAATAATTTAAAAATAATAATAATATTTTTAACGAAATTTGAAATATCTTAATATTACATTTGATCATCCTTATGCGTTATAATTTACTAAATTTTTAACAAAATATTTAATAATAATAATAATTAATAGATGTTTATTTTTTAAAATTTATTAATAAATAATTAGTTTTTTTTTTACTGACTTGGTAGAATGCCTTCACTGTTTATGTTACTACACTGTCACTTAACACCTATTGAAATACTAAAAAGTTTGTTTTACAGGGATTGATACTTAGATTCTCAAAATTTTATTACTCTATTTTTGCAAAATGGAAAAAGATAACAACTCTCTGTTTCAATATACATAATTTCTTAGCTAGAAAGTTACTTTCTTGATTTCAAAATAAATAATTTTTTAGTTAAAAAGTTGCTTTTCAAGAAATAATAATTTTTCCTAATCTTTTACTTTGAATTACATTTCTTAACTAAAAATGATTTTTTTGAAAATTCAAAAAAATATTTATTTTACTAAAAAAATTAATATTTACTTGATTTAATTGTTTATAATAGTTAATAAAATATCACCTTATAATTAGTCACTCAAAAATATAAATTGTATTGGTAAAGCTTTGTTACCTTATTATTAATAATATAACAAATGATCATTTATGATATAGATTATTTTTATTATATAATTTCACATATCTTATAATAATTTTTAGTTATGGCCAGTTATTTAAATATTTATATATTAATATATAATAATTTATATGTTTAAGTTATATATTATAAAAAATATTATTAGAAATTAGTTGCCATTGATAAGTCTTGCCTAATAGACCAAGGGTGTGCCGGCAAATAAAAAAATAAAACGTTATTTATTTTAGTAAAAAATTGAAAGTTTAGAAAGTAATTATTTTTCAAAAAGGAGTAATATAACAACAATAAAACAAGACTAATGAGAAAAGTAATATTTTTAAATGCTAGGGACAAATCGTACAATATTTTAAAAATTTTTTCAAACTAAAGCGTTTCAAAGAAGCAAAAAAAAAAAAAAAGAACGCTCACCTCACTCTCTTCTTCTCTACTCGCACTGTGCTCTCTTCTATAGCACATAACGAGACCACCTTTTTTGCTTTATTCTTCTTCTTCTTCGTCTCTCTTTTTGTGTCGCTCTGCTCTCAAAAGCATAAAGAAACCCTAAAATAACAAAACGAGACAATAATGCTGCTGTTTTCGAAGCGCTTCTGCTTCTGTTTCTCGCTTCTTTAGATCTATACTTGTTCACTGTTCATCTACCAGTAGTAGCAGTGAGTGTCTCTTTTGTTTCTTTCGGTTCTTGCTCTCGTTCTGGTTCTGTTTGTTTTTTTGAAAAAATTCTATCTTTTTTTGCGTGTCATTTCGCACCTTGCTCTTAGATCAATGCACACGCACACAAACAAAAGTAAAAAGCTTGGATTCTTGCTAAAGAAGTTGCATTTTCTGTTAGATCCAAGCATTTCATGTTCCTCTGTTTTTTTTTTTTTTTTTTTTTAATTTTGCATTTTGGTTTTGGCGGTGGTTGAGAGTAGTGAGGAAGATGATTTGCATTATTATAATTAATTAATTAATTAATTAATTAATTAATTAATTGATTGATTTGAGAGTGAATATGACTTTTTAACTAATAATTTAGTATTAGTGTTAGTAGCAGTGGTTGCATTGCTTGAGAATTAGGATTTTGCTGCTTAACCTGAAATTAGTTGTCATGATTTTACAATTTAGTTGCTTTTGGTTTTCTCTTTCTGGTTTTTGCTCAACTACCACCCAGTTTTAGTTTTTTCTTCACTTCATTGCTCAGGAAGCTGAAGCAATTTCTTTTTTTTTTTTTGAAATTTATTTCTTCAATTCTTGTTACATACACAGTAATTGTCTGCATCTTGTTTGCCCTTTTGGGTCAATAATTACTTAGTGTTGGACTTAATTTTCTAATTTCCAAAATCTTGGGACATTTCTGAAGGTTCAGTTTACTTTATTCCTTTGTAATTTAGACGATTAATGGTGATGCATTTTTATTCTCTTCTTTTGTTGTGGCTGAATCAGGGTGCTTGTGCTTGATTTACAAGCACAAATTCTTTTAAACTTACAATGGAGGAACCATCAACACCATCTATTGAAGAGTCTGTGAGCATGATTCAAACTCCAGAGAAACCATCTTCTGTTGTTTCGGTGGAAAGCACGAAAAGGGTCACCAAAGTTACAAAAGCTACTATTGCAGCAACCTCTAATCTTTTAGCACCGACTGGTTCTTTTAGAAAGAGAACCGAGTCGACAAGAAACAATGCAGATTCAAGTTCCAATGTGAGCAAATCATCTGTAGCTACTTCGTCTCGTAATTCGCATTCCGTTGCTGTGGCCAGAAGAAATAGCACTGGAGGAGTGCCTGAGAAATCTTCTGCAGTGAAACGGCCAAACAGTGTTGCTACTGTTACAGGCAAAAAAACTCCTGTTCCTGACTCAGTTAGACGTTCTCTTCCCGAACTTAGAAGGAGTTCCTTGCCTTCAGTTGCTACAAAACCTGTAAGCCGGACAAGTGTTTTGAATGTTAGGAAGTCAGCTCCTGGGACACCTTTGGATAGGAGTTTGCGATCATGGACAGGGTCTGATGTAAGTAAGCCAGAGACTGTCAAGAAACTGTCAGTTAAGCCAGCATTATCAGTCTCTTCCTCCTCACAGAAGATATCTTCCACATCGTTGGACAGTACTGGCAGTAGTTCAAGTAGGAAGACAGTTTCAAAGTATTCTTCACCATCAGCTCGGTCGCCTTCAGTTTCCAGTGGAATGAAAACTGGGTCTTCGTCAACATCTTTGGATCGAAGTTCTAAGTTGTCTGGACGAAGAAAACTGGGCACTCCTGAGAGCCGAGATTCTCGGTTCATTGTTCTTCCACAGGTGGAAATTAAAGCCGGTGATGATGTGGTAGGCATGTTGTTGTCATTAAATCTTTAAATACTAATTATGTCGTGCAATATATTTATGTTGGATGTAACAACAGTAGTAAAACTTCTGGGATGTGCATTATGGTCATTTTGTCTCCCAGAGGCTCTAAGCATATTTTTTAACAAAGTTCGTTCTATTTGTGGCCACTGGCCATTTAAGTGATATATTCCTTCTACTTGCTTAGCACTTTGTAGACAGTTCTAGTTGCCTTGAGATTTTGAGTTTGGAAGGAGCAAAAACATAGGTAGTAAAAAATAGCGTGATTATAACTCATCAACTGAAAAAGAGAACATTTGAGATATACAATCGGCTCCTCTTTCATTTATCAAATTTCTCTTTTGTGGTACATGACTGGCTCATTGGAGTTTTAAGAAAAACTTAATGAGAAAAAGAAGAAGAAACTTGACAACGGGGTTCTTGTAGAGAATGTTATCAATACAAGGAAGAATGGCCATAATCATAATATTCAGCTAATTAGGGCTTGAATCTGAATTCTGAAGGCTCAGCACATGGAAAGAAGGGTGTTTTATGTGTCATCATGATAGCCCCAATGTGCTGTATGCTTCTTTGATTCTCTTAAAATTCTGAAGTACATTTGACTTAACATTGGCTATTGCTCCATTTTTGCTTTTCACTTGCTGTTTGTCCTTCCAAAGCCTTTTTTTTTTTCTTCATGAGTGCTTTCTTATTGGAACAGAGATTGGATCTTAGGGGTCACAAAGTTCGAAGTCTCAATGCTAGTGGATTGAACTTATTGCCAAATTTGGAGGTAAACATTCTCTCGTGAATATACTTGTGCTTTATATGCTGAATTATGTAATGGAGACTGCTTTGCTTGCTTGCTGATGGTTTTCTCACTGACGATTCTATATGACAGTTTGTCTATCTCAGAGACAATCTTTTATCTACGTTGGAAGGAATTGAGATACTGAAGCGGGTTAAGGTGTGTTCTATCAGAACATGTGACGGTTCTAATCCCTGTGTTCAAATTTCAATCATGAAAATTTAACAGAAAATTGAATAACCTCTAGATAATTGAAGTTCTGACTTATAAACCTATGCATGAGACATGTCCTGTATGTTAAAAGCTTCGATAACAAAAAGTTAGTAACCATCATCAGGTGCTTGATTTGAGCTTCAATGAGTTTAAAGGACCTGGGTTTGAACCTCTTGAGAATTGCAAGGCTTTGCAGGTTTGTTTCTCATGCACATTCATTTATTGCGTACCATCGCCAGAAACATTATGTAGCTTGTAATCTTTTACATAATGAGTTGGTGAAATATTTGTCACTTGCAGCAACTATACCTTGCTGGAAATCAAATCACCTCGCTTGCAAGCCTTCCTCAGCTTCCTAACCTGGAGGTCAGCCTTTGAATGGTTTTTGCATTGCTGATCAGTTGCTTTGATCCTAAATTTAGTGCCGGTTTCTATATTTTTGCACAAAATGATAATGTTTATTCATTTGACTCTAGTTCCTCTCTGTTGCTCAAAATAAATTGAAATCTCTTTCCATGGCAAGTCAACCTCGACTACAGGTTTGTTTGCTTTTCTATTTCTAGGCTTCTTCATTATGTCATGATTAAATTGGTATCTTAAATTATTCTGTCCTTTTTCCCTGTGTCTATTGCAGGTATTAGCTGCCAGCAAAAATAAACTAACAACTCTAAAGGGCTTCCCGTATCTACCTGTCCTTGAGGTCAGTTAAATATATTCTAATTCTATTTTTTTATCTCTGGCATATACTGCATGGCTACTGAAGCAGTCTTCTATTTGTATTTCTGATCTAGACTTATTTGGTTGTCAACAAAGTAAATGGTTATGCTAAATGTTTGGTCATATTAGGGCCTCAGGGGTGGCAAAGTTCATTGGTAAAATAGGAAAATAATGTAGTGAATCACTTAAACTATTTTATTTGCACTATAGTTACATATTATGATGGAAATCAATTTGTGGCTATTTGTGAGTTTGAAGGCTTTGTGGTGTGTGAAGTGTGAACCGGCTTTAGACTGTCTATGTCATTTTGATCTTTCAACTTTTTGCATATAAGATTACTAATATAACTTGAATCATGTTAAAATCTTAATTTTCCTGCCTTCAATTGATAACTAAGTGCACCCATTTTGGAATCTGATATTGGGTTGTGAGACTTGGAAAGTGAAGTAAATTAATGAACTACGTGCTTCTGCATCGAACTTATGATCTTCAACATCTGAATTAATGAGTATTGGCAAACAATTTATTTGTTTTTGTTTTGTATATACTTCTGTATGTTATCATGGCAACAGTAATGAGATGTAAGACATTAAGGACATAGGATAAAAAACTCATTGGTGAACTTCTGATATTTACAAACCAACGTATGCTGACCGTTATTACTGTGCTGCAGCATTTACGAGTGGAGGAGAATCCTATACTTAAGGTGCCCCATTTAGAAGCAGCATCAATTTTGCTGGTTGGTCCTACACTGAAAAAGTTTAATGATAGAGGTATCCAGTGGCTTTTTTCTTTAAAATATTGGTGTATTTCTTTTTGTGTTACCAACTTATAAAACTAGAGGTTCTACATATGGCTTCTTTCTCATATTTGATTCCTTTCCTGTGATCCATTCTGTAAAATGAAGGTTCTCAGATTAGCAGACTTCTTTCTTCACAAGTGCTTTTATAGTTTTTCTCTGATGTTTTCTCATGCTGAAAATTTTGATAGATCTTTCACGAGAAGAGGTGGCAATTGCAAAGCGTTATCCTGCTTGCACAGCCTTGTGCATAAGGGATGGTTGGGAGTTCTGTCGTCCTGAGAATGCAGCAGGTGCAAATTCAGTAGAATGCACTTCTACTCATGCCTGGTTTGACAATTACATTAATTAAGGACAGCATCTGTAACACAAGATGTCTTGGTAACTGTAAATAATTGGTTTGGAAGAAAAATTTAAATAGTTTGATTTGTTTTGGAAGACAAAGTCCTGCTATATGTAAAAGTGCCATATGCAAGTACTGAACTTCATAATATATTGAAATGCTCAAGAGATGTTGCTAGTGGTGAATACCAAAGCTGTGGAAATATTTTATTTTGAACATGTTATCACATGCATATGCTGAGTTGCTGATAAGACTTGCATTTACTGCCATGCCAAACCATTTCCTTCATTGCACTAGCATCAGCCTCAATGTTACTAGCTGCTTCCTGCCAACACAGAAAGTGTGCCAAATACAACCTCAATCTAGTTTCTATTTGGATGCCTGGATTGCCTTTTGAAGGCTATTTCTTGATGTCATCAACTCAACATCAGTGCAGTGCCAGTCCATGAGTTTCTAGTTGTTAAATGAGCTTGATTCTTGTAGGTTCTTTGTGCAATTTCTAAACTTATGTCATGGTTTGTTCAACAGATTCTACTTATCGCTTTTTGTTTGAGCAATGGAAAGATCACTGTCCCCCAGGTTATCTTCTCAAGGATGCCTCTGTTGATCAACCGTTTGAAGAAGATGCTTGTCGTTCCCACTTTAGTTTTGTTCAAGACAATACTTTGAGTGTGGATTCACAACTGCTCTTAAAATATCAATGGTTTATAGGAGAGAGGATGCTTTCAAATTTTGTTGCTATTCCTGATGCAACTGGAGAGGTAATTGGTTCCTGTATAAATATCAGTGACACTGAACAGTTGAGTGGATAATAATGCAGCCTTTTCATCGTATCTCCTACTAATTGCACCAAATGGTGGCCAGGTATACTGGCCAAAGCATGAAGACATTGGTAAAATTCTAAAAGTAGAATGTATCCCCATACTGGGGGAGACGGAGTATCCAACAATTTTTGCCATATCTTCACCAGTTAAGCGAGGTATGTTTTGCTTCTGCATTATTAGGATTTGAGTGGTATAATTTAGATCTGTTGCTAGCAATCTAGCATTGAATCTATTATCTTCTCATCTAGCATCTAGTCACCTTTTGCTGCTTAACAATGTGGAGCTTTTAGTTACCAATTCGTGTTAAAAGCAATGTGACACATGTTTTTCTTCAACAGTTGTTAGTTACTCAACTTGGATAATATAGTTTATCAACCTTGCTATTTCATCTTGTAAAGGAAGTGGAATTCCAAAGGTTGTAAACCTTGAAGTGCATGGGGATTTAGTTGAAGGAAATGTTATTAAAGGCTATGCTGAGGTTGCATGGTGTGGTGGAACTCCAGGGAAAGGTGTTTCCAGGTGAAATGGAATCTTGAATGTCACAGCTATTCACTCCTAGAGGATGTATACTTGTGTATATATTCCTTTTACAACATTCTACAAAGATGAAGCTAACTTTATCTTTCCTATAAACAGTTGGCTGAGGAGAAAGTGGAACAGTAGCCCGGTGGTTATTGCTGGTGCAGAAGATGAGGAGTATCGGCTAACTTTAGATGACATTGATTCAAGTTTGGTTTTCATGTACACACCGGTTACTGAGGAAGGTGCAAAAGGGGAGCCTCAGTATAAGTATACTGATTTTGTTAAAGCAGGTTAGTAGCATGTGAAATTCTTCTTATTTTTTTCTTTTCCCCATGTTTCATTTCTCTAAATTCTTCCTCTTTACTTATTTATGGATGAAAAGGAAATAATTCACATTTCTACTCTAGATGTTTTCCTGTGCCAATATGGTTAATTGTCAATACAAAAGCAATCATTTGACCCTTTGAACGTTTGCTAGTGAAATTTCCTGTAGTTAAAAATACAGATTTATAGGTTTTCTTTGCTTTTATTATACAATTATTTTGAGTAGAATTCATACTTCCTAAGCTCAAGTTTTTCAGTAAGTTCAGAATGGATGTGAGATCTTCTGAAACTTAAGGTATATTATACTTAAGATTTCATAGAAAATACATGATGCATTAGTCATTTAATATTTATAACTTTCAGTTTTTTTTTCCATTCCTTTTAAGCCCAACAGTATGGTATTGGATTCTAAATGGCGAAGTTTTATGGTGACAGCTCCTCCATCAGTCGGTAATATTAAAATTGTTGGAGATATTGTTGAAGGAAATATCATAAAAGGAGTTGGGAAGTACTTTGGGGGACGAGAAGGTCCTAGCAAGTTTGAATGGTTACGTGAGAGCAAGGAATCTGGGTTAGTGTGTTCATTTATTGCACTCTCTTGAAGGTTATCTTTATTCTTTTCCTCACACGCTCTTTAATCTTTAGAAGTTAAGCCTACTTTTAACTTTGATGCTTATATCATTTTGTATTTGAAGCCTTATGTTTACTTTTCTGTTATTCAATCTAGCATCAGAATGTCTTTTTGCTTGTTCTTTTTGATTCTCATACCAGTCTTCTTCATATTTATCTTGCTGGCTGCGTTTGGCAGAGATTTTCAATTGGTTTCAATGGGTACATCAGAGTATACTCTGACTAAAGAGGATGTAGGCCGTCACATGGCTTTTGTTTATATACCCATTAACTTTGAAGGTTACTCCACTAGTTCTTTTGCTTTATGCTTCTGAAAATATGTCATACTTGTTTATCTTGCTGTCCCATAGATCATCTCTCATAAATTATGACATTATGATTGGCATACTTTACAGGGCAGGAAGGGGAGTCTGTATCAATAGTGTCTCCTATGGTGAAACAAGGTAATGGAGATGATGCTTGAAGTTTTGTCTTCTTTTGGCTTGTTATGATTTTGTGGCATGTTACAATTTTGTAGAAACAACAATTTCCTCAACATTTGAGGTACCTTCTAGGATAAATATTTGCTAAAACAATACTAAGGTGTCACTGAAATTTAATGTAAGCTGTTGATTACATTCAGCTGTTCTCCAGCTGCAAGTCATCATGGATTTAAATTTTGAATTATATATGTTTATTTGAAGATTGATTGAACTAAGAGCTAATTCCAGCAATAATTAGGCAAGTAGAAAAAGTTTCTAAGTATAATGCCACAGGTAATTTTTTTTGAAAATTTTTCTTTACTATTACCCACTAATTCTTCAATAACTTTTTTCCTGGGAGTAGCAAAATTGATTTGAGACCTGTTAGTATGGCTTTAATAGGAGTTCACTCTGGTAACTCAAGGGAAAAATCTAAACAATGCTTTCTTGGACCTCAGTTTTATCCTGAGTCTCAACAAATAAATAGTTGAGCTTTGACAGACATTTTGCCATTCTTGTGATGCAATTTTTGATTGTGAATGTCCCATATGAAATGACTTCTTGATGCATAAGTGTTTCCTATACATTTACTAGCATTCCCTATGGTGATGTTTACCTAGGTATTTTCTTGTTTGAGAATCTTTGTTATGTATTTGTGGTTTCATCATTTTGCAAGCAGCCATTAACCTCCTGTTGAAATGATGCCTTTTTTTTTTCCCACATACTAGCACCTCCAAAAGTGACAAATGTTAAGATAATTGGTGATATGAGGGAAAACAGTAAGGTTACTGTAACCGGCATTGTTTCTGGAGGAACTGAAGGTTCTAGTAGAGTCCAGTGGTTCAAGACAAGTTCTTCAGTATTAAATGATGAGAGTGGTCTTGAAGCATTGAGCACATCCAAGATTGCAAAGGTAGGTAATGTTTATAATTTGAGTATGCACATGTAAAGCTATGAACCGGATTTGGCCTTTTATGGTATACACTTGAGGCATATTCCTAGTTGAGGTGAATACCTATTCTTAGTTGAGCTTTCATCTTTTTCAGGCATTCCGCATACCTCTTGGTGCAGTTGGCTATTACATTGTTGCAAAATTTACTCCTATGACTCATGATGGTGAATCTGGTGAATCGGTATATGCTATATCTGAAAGAGCAGTTGAGAGTGAGTGCATCTTTACTTTTTGCCTTATTATGTACTTACGAATTTGAATAAAATAAATGCAAGGAAGAAGCTTCTTTTCCTTATTCTCTTGTGACTGTTTAGCATAATTTTGTTTCCTAATTCATAATTTTCTGTCCTTTCAGCTCTTCCTCCAAGTCTGAATTTCTTGTCCATTACCGGTGATTATGCTCAAGGTGGAATGTTGACAGCATCATATGGCTACATAGGTGGTCATGAAGGAAAAAGCATATACAATTGGTATCTTCATGAGGTACTAACTTCAATATGTGCAGAACATGTTATTAAGAATTTTGCATTATTTCGTAGTTTTTCAAAATAGTTGGTTTATTGCTCTTAACTGTTCTTCAACACATTATCATTTTCTTTGCGCCTGCATCGGTTTTGTCTATGACAGCTGGATGTGAAGGTCTTGTTGAGCTAAGTTTACATGTGCTTAGCAAATAATGTAATTGTGCTAATGCATGGGAGAGAAGTTAATTGGATGTCGCTTTGTAATTGTTTAATTGACATTATGCTATTTTAGGGTGTTTTTTTTTTTGGTTATAAAACTTGTGCAATAGTGTCTTTTTTTATTTATCATATGCTATATTATTTTCACATTGTTTGAAAATTTTATCACTTTAAATGGCTTGGTTTTGGTTTTAGCTATATTCTACCTTTGAAAATGCTTAAATTTTGAAACTGAATGTCATCTAGTTTGATCTGTTACCAAATGTCCCGCTTCTGTGGTCAACTTTTCTTACTTGATAGTTGCTATAGTTGTTTTAGTATGCTTAGTATGTTTCATGGATACTTCAGTTTCAATAATTCCATTGTTCTATTTAAATTCCTGAATCTTTTTGATGAGGATTATTTCAAATATTTTGACCTTCTAAGCCTAAAGGAGAACACCTTTGAATAGAGTGATCTGGGACAATATGTTCCTTTTTTGTGCCTTAATAAGAGTTTACTGGATATTAATGGTGGATGGTATCAACTCAAATTTTGGTTGGAATGTTCAGGTTGAAACAGATTCTGGTTCTCTGATACCTGAGAGTGCTGGAGTTCTCCAGTATCGGATTACTAGTGATGCAATTGGTAAGTTCGTATCCTTCCAATGTGTTCCTGTCCGTGATGATGGCATTATAGGTGAGCCACGAACTTGCATGGGACAAGAGCGAGTTCGACCTGGTAATTTTCTCATCTAGAGTTTGGGATTTTTTTTAAAATTTTTTTAATGTTACATGTTTACTGATGAGGTTTATAAAATTAGTGAAGTTTTTATTACTAATTCACAGAATCATGAATCAATTTTGCAAATTTGACTGTTGATAGAAAATTATGTCATTTAGCAGTAATTTGGATTTAATTGAGGCTTTTGTTTACCTAAAATTGTTGTTGTCAAAGGCCTATAATTTTCTAGGTGTTTTGTAAGCAATGTATTTGAACCATACTTATTATGTGTGCTAGCCAAATTTAACATTCAGACTTGCTGTCAAATAGAGATATTATTCTAGTACTATTAATGGAATACTCTTGCAGAATAAACATAACCAGAGAAAGGCTGGTCCTTAGGGATCCCACATTGGTTGTGGAGCATGTGTATGTTTGGGTTATTTGAGTTATATGGGTTAGCACGCCTTTACAAAATTGCCACGGTTTTATGGAGTGTGTCCTGCCCCTAGTCCTGTTTTATTCAATTTAAAAAAAACTCTAGGTAAGTAGTCCCAAATGGAAAAGAAATAATTAGATGCAGTCATAGGCAAGTAGTTCCAAATGGAAAAGAAATAATTAGATGCATAGTCATTGCACATGATTCTAGAGCCTTTTATGCAGCTATTGATGTGGGCTAAAATTTCATACCTTTTGAAGGTGTGGATATATATCTATATATATATATATATTGGAAAAAAGGAGGCAAATGCCTAGTCAAAATCAATATATTTAAATTTGAATATAAAAGTTTTGAAAATTTATGTTCTAGTTCAAGATGCAAAAATTACTCGACTGATCTGTAAA
Source organism: Mallotus repandus (assembly GCA_949671775.1). Lineage (NCBI taxonomy): Eukaryota > Viridiplantae > Streptophyta > Magnoliopsida > Malpighiales > Euphorbiaceae > Mallotus > Mallotus repandus. Next base: position 20,360 of record CATIWM010199366.1, on the reverse strand, counting down.
ATCTTACACTAAGGAAAAAATTGGTCAGGACAAGAAAGGTAAGGGGGACCTGCTGTTTAACTGCTTTATATTTTTTACATAACAATTTCATTTCTTATGCCAAATGGTCTTTCATTGTTAGGAAGTCCGCGTTTGCTTTCTCTACAACTAGTTGGAAATGCTGTTGAAGGAACTACTTTAAGTGTTGACAAAAAGTATTGGGGAGGTGAAGAAGGAGATTCAGTTTTTCGTTGGTTTCGGGTACTTAATGCTCTCATCTCACAAAGGAGGATTAAACAATTTGAAAGTGACATTGCCAAATATGGAATAGTGGCATCACTTACTAGCTATTTGGAGGCTATAACATAACAAAATTTTCTCAAAGTCTGTTTGGACAGTAATTAATTAATTATAGCCAACCCCTATGTGTCTGTACTGACCACTAGTGTCTATTTGTGCAGACTAGTTCAGATGGCAATCAAAGTGAAATTCGTGGAGCTACTGCTGCATCATACATCCTTTCAATTGATGATATTGGATTCTTTGTTTCAGTTGCATGTGAACCTATCAGAAGAGATTGGGCTCGTGGTCCTATTGTTGTTTCTGAACAAATCGGACCTATCGTACCTGGTATAAAGTTATTTCCCTTCTCTGCAATGATCTAGCCATTGATCATCTTGTAGAGTAAATATGCTAAAGACACAGTAGTGTTGATTCTGGAGTATCTTATTTTTCATGCAGGCCCTCCAACATGCCAGTCTTTAGATTTTCTAGGGTCAATGATGGAGGGACAACGTCTGAGCTTTGTTGCTTCATACAGTGGAGGGTGAGACATATAGTGCAGAATCATTGACAGTTCTTGAAACTTCTAGCATTTCTGTTTTAAAAGACTCCTGAGTCCTGACATCAAAGCCATTTTCTATGATTCAGGGAGAGGGGAACTTGTTTCCAAGAATGGTTTAGAGTGAGAAGTGATGGTGTGAGAGAGAAACTAAGCTCTGATGGTAAGTTTTGTTGAGTTATATAAGTTCTTCAGTGCAAGTTATCATGTCATAATTACTGTTTAAGTGGTTAAATTCTTTGCAGAGTTTCTGGATTTGAATTTAGAGGATGTTGGAAAAAGCATTGAACTTGTTTACAATCCAATGCGAAAAGATGGTGCAAAAGGAAATCCCAGGAGCATAAAATCCAATGTGATTGCACCAGGTGGGTTGTATCTCATAATTTCACATGTATTTGTGCAGATTACGGTTATTCATTGTATTTACTTTCTCATATTTGATGAGTTACATGAGTCTGCTAGATAGTTAAGCCTCATTAATTATGTTCTTCCTTTGGACTTCTGGTCTCTGTTGGGCTTGAAGCATATCTTTGAATCTTGCTGGACTACTTGCACTGTTGTCATGCTTATGTGATTATAAAGTAGTGTATAAAAGCAGTTTTCTCTCTTTTGGAGGAACATCTTTTTACATCTGCTGTTGCATTGCAAATTTGCCGCTGTTATGTGCGTCAGGCATTGAGGAGATTGAGTTGGTTGAGACTTATGAACGGTCTGTTTGTTGTTCCTTGGTTACTGATTGCCAAAGTGGCAGCTTTTGTACTTATAAATAGATTACTTAAAGACATTTTGAAAACAACCTTGGTTACTATGTTAACTAGTCAGTTTTTCTAAAGGTGATAGCCCAATAATCTGTGCTAGCTATAGCACATTGTTTTGAAAAGATAGAGTCCACTGATTATTTTCTAAAAATTCATGTTATTTGAATTTGTGATCTAATGGAAGTTCAACATTTACTTCAATGATTGGCAAGTATTTGCTTGGTTAACATTTCCTGATTTTTTATTTATATATTCATTTACGGCCTACCCATTGCAATTTTTTTTGGTAATTGATCTTGTCTAATTTTCTTAGTCTCCATGTAAATTTTTCCTTGAAGCAAGTGAATCACATTCATATTTGCTGTGTCTCATCATTGGTTTTCTTTAGCAATATGTTCTATTACTCTGCCATTAGTCTCATGGCTGGTCCTCTTCCATGTTTATATTTTTAAACAGCGGATCCTGTGGGTCTGGAACTCGTGATACCTACTTGCTGTGAGGACAAGGAAGTGGTCCCACAAAAAACATACTTTGGTGGACAAGAGGGAGTTGGAGAGTACATTTGGTACAGATCAAAGAGCAAGCTTCACGGATCTGCACTGATGGATATATGTAATTCCTGTGATGATGTTCTCATGTGCAGTAAAACATTGTAAGTCTCAATGTAATATTCTGCTATCTAAGATTTTAGAATATTTTTCTTCATTTTAACACTGAGCTTTCAAGGATCTGTTCTTCCCTTGCAGGACATATCCTCCATCTCTCGATGATGTGGATTTTTACTTGGCCTTATATTGGGTGCCCACTCGTGCGGATGGAAAACGTGGAAAACCATTAGTTGCAATCTCTGATTCTCCAGTTAGCCCAGGTATAGTGGTTGTTCTGACTTTCTAGTTGCATATTTGTGAAACAAGACTGGTTTTATTTTTGAAAAAAATATGTCTGGCATGCTGCCCAAACCCCTCCAACCTTTTGCTAAGTAGAGAGCCTCATGCTCAGATAGACTTAACTAACACGCACTTGGCTTTTGGACAGCCTCTATGAAAGATTCTTCTTACATCCACTGTATTTTTGGTTTTTCTTTTTGAGCCACAATCTAATGAATTTTCCTGTCATGAATATCATTGTTTAACATGCTTGAAGTTAAAAAATGTGGCAGCTCTTCCAGTGGTTTCTAATGTTCAAGTGAAGGAGTTGTCTTTTGGTATCTACTCTGGTGAGGGAAAATACTTTGGTGGCTACGAAGGATCAAGCCTCTTCAGCTGGCACAGAGAAACTAATGAGGGCACCATTGTTCTTATTGATGAGGCTAACTCTAAGATTTATGAAGTCACAGATGCAGATTACAATTGCCGTTTGTTGTTTGGGTACCTGTTCTAATTATTTCATATTTTCATGCACTTTTAAACTCGTATTCTGTTAAAGTGTTGAGTAGTTTTACATCTTGATCTTTATCCTGAAGTTGCTGCATCTTTTGTTCATTTGGATTTCATAGTCTAGGCTCGTGATTATTAGGTTACTGTTCCCTTTTGTACAATATATAAAATCTGAGTAATTTGTCTTATTTAGATATAATCATATACATGTTCATATGTTTCTCATAGGTATACACCAGTTCGTTCAGATTCTGTTGTGGGAGAACTCAAGTTGTCTGAGCCTACTGGAATTATTCTCCCAGGTGATTAACTGCTTTTAAAAATATTGTGGGCAATAAGCATGTGTTTTGGATTGGTATATATTGTATTTATTCTTCAAGTCTTTGAGTATCAAACCTTAAGGCTTGCTAAACTTATTGCTGGCAGTTCATATGCTACACAACTTGTGTTGCTTGTGTTTATATGTTTATCCGATGTACTCAATTCATATCAAACACTAGTTGTGTAAGTGAAGAGAAAATTAAATATGGAGAAGGGAAGTTCAAGTCATCGTATTTGTTTTTGTTAACTGCAAAAAATTAGGAGTGGATGGCTAGGTTTCTTGTTCTTAATAGAAAAGTCATTTTGTTTTGAAACCCAAAAATAAAGTTGCTGTTCTAACCCTTAGCAGTGCTCTTTTGTCTGTTGCATTGATCATCTTGGCTAGCTTGATCCGCCTCAGCATCTGACTGATCTAAAGCTAGCTATAGATTCTAAAGCTTTGCAAGAGTAACACATGCCTTTTAAGTTGGTGGTTTTCTGTCACAATAATGGCCTCTTAGCAGAAAGGTACTTGTGGTGAGCATAACTTCTGGGGCTCATCTGTAGGCAAGGCAAATAATAATGTGCATGTTTTGATTATTTTTTCCATTGGAATGTCTTTCCTTCTCTTTTTCTTTTCTTTTTTAATGCTTTTCTGGCATTTATAGCTGATATGGGTTTGATGATATTGCCTATGCTTCACAAAAATATAATGCTTGTTTGCAAGAATGACATATACATTTTAGGTCAGCCTTCCCTTCAGATAATAAACTCTTACCAACAGTGGTATCATATATCCTCTGCATGGTTCTATAATTTTAATCCATCGATATGTTTTTTCCTTTCTCCTTTGCTTAACATTTTTGGCAACCATTTAAAAGTTCACTTGATATAAACTACATTTCTGGAAGAACTTATGCATGTATTGTGGCTTGGGGGAATTATTTATATTGAATTGGATCTTGATTTTCACTCAGAGCTTCCTAGAGTGGAAATGCTTGCTCTAACTGGAAAGGCGATAGAACGTGATATACTCACTGCTGTTGAAGTTATACCCAAGAGTGAGGCTCAGCAATCTGTTTGGAGCAAGTACAAGAAGGATGTGAAATATCAATGGTGAAAATCTAGCCCCTAGTCTACTGTATGGTTTACTGTTGGTGCTAAATTGCTCTTATAAAAGGAGTTCTTCTTTTGAATATTTTTTTGTCCCTTGTAACTTTAGGATGAAATGTTTTCTTAATTATATATCTGATGAGAATTATAATGAGGAGCACTTCAGTTAGTGTAATTGTCTTCAGTTAACTAGTAGTAGCATACAAATAGATGGCTGGGTACATTTGATAGCTTGGCATTCCCTGATAAAGTTAGAAATGTAAAAGTTCTTTCAGAAGTTCTTGAGTGATTGCCATTTTATTACTTCCTTATGGCTTGACATAACAATGCTACAGGTTCTCTTCATCAGTAACAGGGGAAATAGACTCCTTTGAGCCCTTACCTGCACAACGTTCCTGCTCTTACAAGGTGCGTTTGGAGGACATTGGTAGATGCTTGAGATGTGAATGCATTGTGACTGATGTGTTTGGAAGGTTAAGTGAGCCAGCATATGCTGAGACTGCTGCTGTATTGCCAGGTACTATGCTTGCAGCCTGTGAGCTTGACAGTGGTCATGTTCCTTAATTAGTTGGAAACAGTTATATTATTTTACGTAGTGTGGAATGGTGTACCAATATAGAATGTGCTAAATTGGAATCTTCAGTTTCAGTGTGAGTTTCTAGATTTCATTTACCACAATCCATGTGCTTATATTTAGTGCACTTTATGTAATCTTTGAGATTTAATTAGCTTTTGCATGTCTATTTCCATTTGACTGGAAATCTATTATCTGCAAGAATGTTATTCTACAATTCTAATTCCTTTGTCATCATTGATTTAAATTATTAACAAATTTTTCCATCTTTATTTTCTTTTTAATCCTGTTAATAAAAGCATTGTACTTCTGTGACTAATCAATGCAATTGGGGAGATTATATCAGGAATTTTTTTTCATCATTTCCTCTGTTGCTGGTGGTCTTGGTTCTCTACTTGGGTCATTCATTCGATGTATAAAACTGTAATCTATATGGGGATTGAAGACTATTATTGTTGGAGGTGTTTGTACATTTGTTTTTCTCGTTAAGTCAAATTGGTTTTATTGCTGCTGCAATAGTTGTTTTCTGAATACTGGGTGCTGTTTATAATCATTATTTCTTCTGCAAGGAAGCATGCCTTCCTCTTTACTGATTGATTTATTGTTATTCATCTTTAGGGATTCCTAAAATTGATAAATTAGAGATTGAGGGACGGGGTTTTCACACCAATTTATATGCTGTTCGAGGCAGTTATAGTGGAGGAAAGGAGGGAAAAAGTAGAATACAGTGGCTTAGGTCAATGGTTGGTAGTCCTGATCTGATCTCAATTCAAGGTATGTTAGACAACATTTGAATTATTGAGAAACGTTTATTGCAAATAGCATGCTTAAATGTTTATTCTTTGCAGAAATTGACGAATTGCGTTAATAGTTTATTTTGAATTTCTATATCTTTCATGGTTAATGATATTGCTAGATGATTCTGTTTTTCCATATTTTTGAATGCTTTGACTCCAAAAAGCCCATTGGCATTGCAGGAGAAGTGGGAAGGATGTATGAAGCTAATGTGGATGATGTGGGGTACAGATTGGTTGCTATTTATACTCCTGTTAGGGAGGATGGTGTTGAGGGGCAGCCGGTGTCTGCATCAACAGAGCCAATTGCTGTTGGTAAGAAGAATCCCTTATCCTACTGATTATTTACTTCCCTTTTATATTTGTTTAATTTCAACTGATTTGGAAAATTTTTGCTCATTTAAAATTCTACATGTTGCTCTGCTGAGCTAATTGGTCCGAGTCTGAAAGCTTTTTCTTTTGTCACATGATTAATTTTTTTTTTCCTGACCATTGAAATACTGGAGGACTCTTAAATTACCACCTTGCTAGACATACTTGTCAATCATTGTTTGACTTTTGATGTTTCAAATTTTAATATCAAAGAAGGATTCGGAAGTAAAATTGTTTTTTCAAATATCCAAGGTGAGGCAAAGCCTTGAATGAACTCAGTCTGAAACCCCTCTCAAGAGTTGTATCTAGTTCTGGCTACAATTATGCTTTTGCTTTGCTACTAGGATAGCTAACTTTAAAGGGATTTCCTCGTTTATTACTTATTATTTACTTTTATGTCAGCTTTTGTTTTCCTACCATATTAAGCATATAAGCTAAAAGGTGAAGGGGAAAAAAATGTGTTTTGTCAAGGTGGAATGCCATACAAACATTTATATCTGTACAAATGGAATTAGAACCGTTAGATTACTACTTATTTAATTATAGCCATTGTACATTTTACAGGTATTGATACATAAAAATAATCAATGATTGTAATTAAATAAAAATTAATCCAACAACTATAATTCTATTTTTATAGATACAAACGTTTGTATTTTAACTAGAGCCCTTATTTATATAACTAATGAGGCCAAAGCAGACTGGGGAAGAAATCAAACTTGTACATTGTATCAATTCATGATCAATCAAAATTTGACAGGATTTCTTTTATTTTTCTACAAGGACCAAACATGGCAGTATTTTCACATTCCATGCTTATGTCACCTTTTTTTAGTTTTAGTTCTCTTATTTTTGCAGATGAGATGAGTTCTGTACTTATAGAAGTCCTGTTAGAAAATCTAACTTCTGTTTTTTTTTTGGTGTGATTAACTTGCAGAGCCCGATGTTCTTAAAGAAGTGAAGCAGAAGCTTGAACTTGGTTCTGTGAAGTTTGAGGTCTGTATATTGTGTTTGGTGACAGATTTGTAGATTGCAAGTGCGCTTGTGCATACAAAAATTTTGTTCTTGAACTATTTCATTTTTTATTGTTAGTTCTTTCCCTTAACGTATGAGATCCTCTTTGTATTTGTTTTTGACACGAAGTAGTGCATGTTTTTAATCAAGTCTTTGTGAACAGGCATTATGTGACAAGGGCCGTTCTCCAAAAAAGGTGAGATCTCTCTTTCCAGATTTGTAATTTCATAATTTTCAGAATATTAAATAGAAAGGTAACTTATCACTGTAACTACAATGCACAGGTTCCAGGAGAGGGGAGTCTTGAGAGAAGGATTCTAGAAGTTAATAGAAAAAGAGTCAAGGTTGTCAAGCCTGGTTCTAAGACCTCATTTCCTACAACTGAAATTCGTGGAAGTTATGCTCCTCCCTTCCATGTAAGTTTTCTGACAGTTTCATTAAATATTGTCTACTGTCTATTAGGGGAGTCTGTTTCTCGAAGGGTGGTTCTGGTTTTATGGTTTCAAGCATTCAGATGAAACCATGTAAGAAGTTCCTAGTGAGAAATTCCAAGTTTCAACCGGTGAAAACTTTTATTTTTCTTTTACAAGTGGAAATCACTGTGAAATAGGATGTGGATTTTACTTTGGAGGGAAAGAAATTTCTTAATAACTACCTCAAAATATTTCAAGCACTCTTAATGTTTCACAGAAATCCTTGATAGTTCACCGATCACATAAGCTATGTGATGTCACAGACATAACCTATGCAATGACATCACAGGATACAAACTTCATGGATATTACACGTGCCCTTCTTATGAAATTATTTGGTGTGGGCAGATCTTGACAAACGTTGGCACTGCAATATGGTGCTATTCTATTTCTTGTTTCCATGTTATAAGTTGTACAGATAATGTAACATACAATATTGTGTCAGGTTGAAACCTTCCGGAATGACCAACATCGGCTTAGGATTGTAGTGGACAGTGAGAATGAAGTGGACTTGATGGTTCATTCCAGGCATCTGCGGGATGTCGTTGTTCTTGTGATCCGAGGCTTTGCTCAGAGATTTAATAGTACATCCCTCAATTCTCTCCTCAAAATAGAGACATAATGTAAAATAAACTGATAGGAGAAAATTCTTTTCATTTTAGGTTTTTTTGTAAAAAACTAAATTTGGTCATCACACCCCCCACATTTTATTCCCCTTTATTTTATTTTTATTTTGTTGTTGTTGTTGTTGTTGTTGCCATGGCCATTGTTCGGTGTGTAAGATAAGTTGTGCACTGCTCGAATATTGGAGGTGACAAAATATTTGTATATTATTTTATCAATGATGAGATCATGTTATTTGAGAAATCTTGGCAATGTGGCATGTTGGGTTCACGGATAAAGCGGATAAAGAAAAATTCTTTGCTTACAAAAACTAAACAAAACCAAAATCTGTTTTTTGGGAAAAAAAAGAAGTTTCTGTTTCTGCACTAGCTTCTCACTTAACTGATTTATCATCATGTATTAGTACCTGCTTCAATGTTGGTTGTTGCATCGATGTTTACTTCCATCTTCTTCGCTGCATCATATGAAGCATGCAGTGCAACAGGCAGATAATAGAAGAGCAGTAATACCGTCCAGATTGAAAATCTAATGAATGATGCCTGATCAATGGATCCCATTATAAAAACATTCACAGCAATGGAAACAGATGGTAGCCAAGGCACTAATGGTGTTCCCCACAGTTTAGGCTTTCTTGCTTGCTTCAGTGTCACTTGGAGCCCCAGTGTAGAGAAAAACCAAACTGGTACAGTTATTACATAAGCAACCCACCCGTCAGTAGCAGTTGCCCAGTAAGCAGCAGAGCCAATTGAAGATCCTACAATCAGTGCCAACAATACGATAAGCTTCTTTCTATCAGCACCTGATGTTTCATCTGTAATATAGTATCGTCTCACTAACAGTGCAAGAGCTACTAGAGTGAAGATGAAAAGGGTGGATATAGATAGGAGGTTTGCCAAAACATCAAGGCTAGTGAAGAAAGCAATAATGGAGTTTGCAACAGTCATGACAACTGTGGCATTCACTGGGGTGCCAGATTTTTCATTGATGGCAGCAAGTATGGGAGGTGCCATGTGGGTTCGGCCAATGTGTGTGAAGTATCGAGATTGGCCGATGATGTTAGCTAGTAGAACTGTTGTCATCCCCTTCAACGCACCCAAAGCAACAATGTACTTTGCCCAACTCATCCCTGCAGCTTGAAATGCCACAGTGAATGGTGCATCAGCATTAATTTGGGTGTAGGGCTGCATAAGGCTGAGCGTTGCTGCAAGAAGACAGTAAACTACAACAATAACAGACATGGAGCCAATGAGTCCTATTGGGATATCTCGACCTGGATTTTTAATCTCCTCGGCTAAAGTTGCTACTCCATCAAACCCTACATAAGCAAAGAAAAGCATTGATGAAGCCTTCAGGATTCCGCGGATACCAAAAGGAGCGAAGGGTGCATAATTGGCAGGGTTTGCCTTGGTAAGACCAGCAATGAGGATGAATGCCAAGACAAAAATATGAACTATCGTGGCGATTGAGTTGAATCTTGATGATCCTTTTATGCTCCAGCATGCTCCAATACAAACAAGGATTGAAATTAAAACAGCAATAGGATCTAAGTAATTGTAACTTTCAGCAAGAGATGAGGCATGTATGCGAAAACTGTTAGGATCATGGTTGCAAAGGGTGGCGAAATACGAAGTCCATGATCGAGCCACGCTAGCACCAGCAACAATGTACTCAAACAAAATATTTCCGGCAGCTATATAAGCTATAAAATCACCAAGCTCTACTCTAAGATAGGAAAATGATCCTCCTGCTACAGGCAATTCAGTAGCAAACTCACTGTAGCATAAGACTGATAGCAACGCAGAGACACCTGATATAAAGTATGAAATTACAATTGCAGGGCCAGCATCGTTGCTGGCTGCTTCACCTGTAAGGACAAACACACCTGCACCCATAATAGCTCCAATGCCAAAACAAAAGATATCCCACCAATTCAGAGCTTTCTTCATCTCATGCTGGCTACAAGCACGCAATTCTTCAAGCTCAAGACCATCTGATGATCGTGTCAGTATGCGGTCCTTGAGCCTTGTTTTAATGTTGGACAGTGCCTTAACATAGCTGTCCCAGCTCTGGAATGACTCTTCTGGCAAGAAATCTTCTTTGTTGCACCCACATCCTCTCTTCTTGAGCCCACTGCTATCACTTGTCAACATGGCTACCCTGCAAAGAATTAAGCAAAAACCAAGGCTAAAAGGCTAATAGTAATCAAGAATCACTAGCGACATGCGCCTAAACTACGCTATGTATTAAGTAAACAATAACAAGGCATAAAAGGTAATTGATTATATATACATATATTATGAACATCGATTGTTGTTACTGATGGTGCTATGAGATTTATGATCATCCAAACAAAGCTTATGAAAAAGAAATGCAATATAGATGTACCCTTTTTGATTCACTTATGGAATCCAACTGCGGAACTAATCCTTAAAGCACAAAATATGGGATTCTGATTAGACCAAGGAGATTCTCAATACCAATCCTGTAACAGTATTTTGTTAGTTTTTTATAACTTTCCAGCTATCTCCCTGTTACAGTTTTATTTAATTTCTCTATTTATTTAAAATTTAAAATTTTAATATTAATATTCCTTCAAAAAATATTTAATTTTAATATTGCTTATATTTATGAGATTTTTATTCATTTAAAACATAAACTAAAATCCTCTTAACATTATTTTATATCAGCAGATTAATTTTTTCATTAATTAAACCAACAAGTAAACTGAAATAGTAACTAATTTTTTAAAATTAAAATTCGAGAATTTAACTGTTTATTTGTTTAAAATAAAGGTATTAAAAATACTTTATTTACATGTTGAATAAATTAATGGTATAACTCCTTTTAAGGCATAAATATGTCAAAAGCTCCATTATTACCTCTCCGTTCTCCCGTTTTAAAAAAATAAAAAATAACTTTTTTCAAAAAATTAGTAAAAAAACTAGTTGTATTGCGGATAGTTAATTAAAATATATTTTAATATAATATTTATTCCAAACTACCAACTGTAAAACTTCTTGGCAAGTGAATAACAAAACTTCATTAAATTTTATATATCAATCCAAAAAAAAAAATAAAAAAAAAATTGATAAACAGCACCATTAGACCAAAATTTCAATTTGATATATGATCAAATAAAACTATAAGTTAACAATGAGATGAACATACCTCTAAGAATTCCATTATTGAGCTTTGATAGGCCGTGAACTTGAATATAGTCTTAATAATATTTAAAGGACACACAATATAGCAACAATAACTCCTGTACTGAAAAAATAACAATGATTAAAATAACTTAATTAGCTAGGTTTTCAAATTATATATATATATATGCTTAAATAAATACATAATACTGTATATAAAATTAGTTTTCTACTTAATTGAATGTTTTTGAAGATAGATTCTAAGATAATTTATTAAATAAATATTAATTAAAAATTTAACTTTTAGTAAAGAATGAACTATAATATTAATTAAAACTTTAGCTTTTAGTAAGGAATGGACTATTTAACTTCTAATAGGGAATGGACTGTATTATGATTTATAATCAAATTTTTAGTAGGACAACATGATTTTTTATAGTATTTTTATATAAAAATATTGTGAATTTTAATAGTCCAACACATAAATCTTTAGGGTAATTACTGAATTATGAATGAATTTAATCATTTTCAAGCCATTCGAACTTAATGACTTCAGAGCTTAGCATTATATATATATATATATATATATATACACGTGAGAATATTGATGTAAATAAAATTGAAGGACAATAAAATTTAAATTTTAAAACAAAGTTGAATATCAAACATATCTCATATGAAAATATAATTTACTTTTTTTTTTTGTCAAAATTAAAAAGGAGATTATGACAACAAGCTCTTATTCAGAGCAAATTCTTAGTCTTTTACTTATGTATACTTTTCTCAATACGAGATACAAGTTTTTATAGTATATATATGAAACTATTTTTAGTTTTAAAATCATTAATATACACTAATCTAGTGATTAAGGGTATGATTATTCCCTTAATGTTTCATTGATTTTTCTCCTATAATTATCCACTCCAACACTCCTTCTCAAGTTGGTGCATATATGTCGCCAATATCCAACTTATCTAGTGAATCGTATAAAATCTAGCTTTAGACAACTTTTGTAAGTACATATGCTAATTGATCTTTGGACTTTACAAAAGGGAGTCGGATAATTTTGCCTTCAAGTTTTTCTTTAATAAAGTGTTGATCTACTTCCATATATTTTGTCCGATCATGTTGAACTGAGTTGTGAATAATCTCTATGGCTACCATGTTATAACAATATAGGCTTATTTCAATCTTGGGGGGAAAATTGATTTCACTTAGTAACCTCCTTAACCAAAGTAAATCACATAGCCCTTTGCTATGCCTCTAAACTCAACTTCAACACTTGATAATGCAATAACCTTCTGCTTCTTACTCTTTTAAGTAACTAGATTACCTCCCACAAAGGTAAAGTATCCAAATGTTAACTTTCTATCCAAGCTACTTCTTGCCTAGTCAACATTAGTATATCCATCAATATTCAGATGGTCATGATTTTTAAACATGAGACCCTTTTCTGGTGATGATTTTAGGTATTGTAGAATTAAAAACACTGCCCTCATGTGATATTCACTCGGATTATGCATGAATTGGCTTACAAGGCTCATAACATAAGCAATATCTAGTGTAGTATACAATAAGTAAATCGACTTACCCACCAACCATTGATACTTCTTTCTGTTTGCCAGTGTTTGATTCTTATGGATCCCTAGTCCATGATTCTGAGCTATATAAGTGTCTGCCGGCTTAAAACCAAGCATTCCTATTTTTGCATACAGATCAAGTACATATTTCCTCTGCGATAGAAATATACCTTGACTTGACCAAGCTACTTTAATGCCTAATAAGTATTTTAATTCCCCAAGATTTTCCATTTCAAATTCACTTACTAAATGCCTTTGTAAGTTAGAAATTTCTTCCTTATCATCTCCTGTAATTATCATATCATCAACTTAAATAATTAGAGCTATTGTCTTTCCATATCGATGTTTTAAGAACACGGTATGATTTGAGTTACTTTGTTTGAACCTAGGCTTACTTATGGTCAGACTAAACCGACCAAACCATACTTTAGGAGATTTTTTTAGGCCGTATAGTGCCTTATGTAACTTATACACACTGTTAGCTTGAGATAAAGTGATAAATCCTGGCGGGATATCCATATACTTCTTCCTCAATACCCCTATGTAGAAACACATTCTTTACACTGAACTGATGAAGATGCTAGTCTAACTTTGCTATAAGAGATAACATAACTCTAGCTATATTCAACTTTGCAATAGGAGAAAGTGTTTCATGTAGTCAATACTATGGGTATGAGTATACCCCTTTGCTATGAATATTGCATGGTATATTTCTGTTGATATATCTTTATTATGTTTAATGAAGAATACCCACTTACATCCAACAGTTCTCTTTCCTTTCAATAATGAAACAAGAGTCCAAGTTCCATTCTTTTATAGAGCTGTCATCTATTCAATTATTGTTCGAGTCCATTTGGGGTCATTCAAGGCTTTTTGTATTGTATGAAGAACATGCTCGACAGACAACTTAAGCACAAAGGTTTTCAAAATTTTTGAGAGTTTCTAGGTGGATACATGATGAGTAATGGGATACTTCTTCACTTTTCCTTCATGATCTAATGAGTATCAAAACTTGGTAGTTTTCCTCAGTTATATCTGACAGATAATGTATAGTAAACATAATCGTCTATAGTATTTAAAAGAGAAAATTTCATATTTTATACTTGAGAATATTCTCAAAAGATAGGTCGCCATGTACTAATGTGTGTGTGTGTGTGGGGGGGGGGGGGGGGTAGTCTGCTCATGTTTATACTCAGCATTATCATGTTCGGAATGCTCAGGATGCTCGGTACTATTTTTTCTCCCTTTTGATTTCCTTTTTAATTTGAGAATCCTTTTTGAGTTCCCTTCCAACTCGGTATTATTTGCCTTTACTTCTAAGTTCTCTTATAACTCGACATAGTTTTTCCTCCCTTTTGACCCTTTCGAGTTTTGATTTTTCGATTCTCAATTCTACTTTTCAGTCAAAGGCTTCCCTTGAAGAGGAGAATGGGTATCTCGATTCAAAAAAAATTTTCGACTCTAGAAAGGTCATATTCATAGAAGTGAATAAATGCTGAGTAGCCGGGTTATAGTACCGATATCCCTTCTTATGAGTTCCATATCTTAAGAAAACACATCTTACTACTCATGCATCAAGTTTTGATCGCTAGTTTTTATGAAAGTGAATATAAACCACCAAGCCAAATACTCGAGGGGGCAGTATACAAATATATGGCAAATAGACATGATGAGAAAAAATTTAAAACAGAGTTTCAAAGTCCAAGACATAAGAGGGCATTCAGTTCAATAGGTAAACTTAAAGTTAACATCAATCAGATATCATCAGGGTGTATGATCCTCAATTAAAAGAGTTTGAGCTGTCACAAGTATATGCATGTTCTTTTGTTCCGCAACACCATTTTACTGTGGTGTTTGAGAGCATGTAGTCTCATGTTATAGGCCATGACTTTGAAAGTACGGTTGGAACTTATGAGTGACATATTCTCCTCCATTGTTTGATTGAAGAATTTGAAGTTGAGTTGAGAATTGTGTCTTTATAATACTATGAAAGGATCAAAATATACCGAACACCTCATTCTTATGTTTCATCAAATAAAGCTAAGTTGTATGTGTAAAATAAAGGTCATAAACTATTTAACACTAAAAATACATGAATTGGGAGCAAGTCCCCATACATCAGAATGAATCAAAGCAAATAGAGTTTCATATTTATTTGGATTTAATGAATATGACACATGATGACTTTTAGTTGGATACAATTTTCACATTTAAACACCAATGTATTTAACTTTGAAAAAAATACTTGAAAATATGTCTTCAAGTAAAAAGATGAAGGATATCCTAGACGTCGGTGCCATAACCAAATCTGTTGTTTTTATTGCTTGTCTAGTGCATATTATTCACCTTACCAAGGGTAAAATCATCCATGTAGCACAGGCCCCCTTTTAGTATCATGATCAATAATCTCCTTCATGAGAATATCTTGAATTAAACAAAAATTTGGATGCATTGGTGCATAACAATTTAACTCTACAGTAGCATGGCTTATAGACAACAATTTGTTTAAAAGAGAGGAAACTAATAAAGTATTTTGCAAGGAGAATGAAGGAGAAAGAGCCACTTGTCCAACTCTTGTAACTAAATATGTCACACTATTACCATTAGTAATGCATGTTCATTTTGGTTAATTATATTCCACCAAGTTTTTGAATCAAAGGTCATATGGTTAGTTGCCCTCGAATTAATAATCCACTAGTTGAAGTTCCATGTCTAGATCAATATAAACCATAATCATTGTTATTTGGACCATTATGAGACTTATTTGTGCTCTCAGTAAGAGAGTCTATGCTTAGTACGAGTGATGGTTGAGGTTTGGTATTAGTAACTGTTGCTCGACTAGTACTTTCACTTGTATCTGATTCCCATTTTTTCCTTTAGCTCATGCCACCAATCAGGATACCCGTGCAACCTAAAGCATATCTCTTGAATATGTTTTGTATTCCCACAGTGGGTACACCCTCCTACCTTGGTTTGTCCTTTTCCCTTCTTTCCATTGTTCATGGATGATGGGCCAGTCTTGGATATTTGCAAGCCAGATGGTTGAGCCTTATACCCTTTATAGATTATCGTTGCACTTGATGCAGTCTTTGTGGCACTTATCATAATAGCTTTTCGGATATCCTCTCTTTGGACTTGAGCATATAGGCTTGCTCGATTGTAGGGGATGGTCATATTTGTAGCACATCACTTCAAGCCTTATCTAATCAGTTATCTAACTCATCCAGAAAAGTGTAGGCCTTATCTTCCTATATATTGACATTATAGATTTGCATATTTTCGACATACTTTATTGAATTCAGTTGCCGAAAGTCGATCTTCCTCTATAACCCTTGAAAGTTGTTGTAATATGATCTTATCTTTTTGTGTGTTTTTTCAATACAAAATATAAATTTATGTAGTATTTATATAAAATTATTTTTATTATAAAACCACTAATATATACGAATCTAGACTATAATTATTTTCTTAATTTCTCACTAATTTTTCTCCTATAATTACTCATTCCAACGAATTATATTAATAAAACAAACAACACATGG
Source organism: Mallotus repandus (assembly GCA_949671775.1). Lineage (NCBI taxonomy): Eukaryota > Viridiplantae > Streptophyta > Magnoliopsida > Malpighiales > Euphorbiaceae > Mallotus > Mallotus repandus. The sequence continues at coordinate 3,877 of CATIWM010199366.1, read as the reverse complement.
TACCGTGTTAAGTTACAAAATAAAAGAACAATTTAACAAAACATCAGATCTAATACTCTGCAAAATGCTTCATTCCTTGAAATCTTTATTCTATCATGAACGCAAATGTTCTTTTCCCATGATGTTGAGTGTAGATGCAAGGAATTTTATAATGGATTTGAATTTGTAACAAATCTTTTTTCTTGCCAATTATATATAAATTTATATCAATAAAAATTTAAAATAAATGTATAGTAAATTTGAAAATTAATCAATAAAAAATATGAAATAATTTCTAATTATATTATTCAAAATTCTTATATCTAAAATTTAATATTTCAAATTAAATATTTTCATCCAAACTGGAAGAATGGGTATCTGCAAAAATTAATTCTTAATATGGATTCCTCAAGTGATTCCAAGTACTAACTATAAAGAACTGGCCATTTCAATTCCTTTTTTTTAATTGATAAATAACTATATTTTTCTATTTTAAATGAACAATTAGTAAAATTATAGTGATGACTTCTTGATAAATTTTAATTTTGAGTTTTATGTATTAAAAATAAGTGATGGAAGAGATCTATTTTCTTTATAAAGTTTACTTGGTCGGACTCTGAAATAATTGAGATCTATATAATTGCTAGACACTGATGACATCAAATTTTAAAAAATAGAAATAATAATTAATCATTTGAAATATAGTTTGTTGAATTATAAAAAAAAAAAAAAAATTTAGACTCCATCACATACTTTTAATGCATAAAACTCTTTATTAATTTAGATCTTATCTACGTATATATTAATCTAAAACCTTGAAAATAAGCCAAAAGCTGGATTAATGGTAGTGAAGCCACCATCTAAAGCGAGATTATGTCCGCTAATATACATTGATTCGTCACTAGCTAAAAATATAGCAGCTTCAGCTGCATCTTCTTGCTTCAGTTTCACCCCTTCAAGGTTTGAATATACATCACTACCTCCGTCTTCATCCATCTTAAAAAAGTTTATAGCTGACCGATTTTTAATTAAGTATGGCGATAAGCAGTTCACTCTAATCCCAAACCTTCCGAGCTCCGCAGCAGCATTTTTTGCCAGACCCACCACTCCATGCTTTGCACTGGTGATTGCGTGCTAAGCAACACCGTCTGTAGTGGAGGAGACGCTGCCGATAGTGATGATGCTTCCTCGCCGAGCAGGAACCATGACTCGAGCAGCATGCTTGGTGCCTAGAAACGGTCCTATCAAGTTCACTCTGACCACCCACTCAAAATCAGCTAAATGGTTGTCTGTTATGTTGGGTTTGTTTGGATCGATCACTGCTGCATTGTTCACCATGACATCGAGCTTACCGAAGAAGGATACAGCGGCGTCAACTGCTTTATTCACGTCAGATTCTACTGTAACGTCGCAATGAATGAAAATGGCTGCATCTTCTCCAATATCCTTGGCAACTGCTAAACCTGCATTGTCTTGAATATCAGCAATTACTACTTTAGCACCATGTTTACAGAAGCTTCGAGCAATGCACTCGCCAATGGATGTAGCTGCCCCAGTGATCAGTGCTACCTCGCCTTCTAATCTGCAAACACATTAGAATCAATCAAAGCTAGGATTTCAAGTTGATTTTTTTTTTTTTTAAAGAAAATCTCAGTATAGACGAGTGAAGAAAAATGAATATATTTGCATCTAGTAACTAAATAAAATTTAATAAGCTTATTGATATTAAACTTTAAAATATTAATGATTTGTTGTAAATTTGTTTCAACCGTTAAAATTTTTACGAAAGCAGCATTCTAATTTTACTAATTATTTACAAATTTAGTATAATGTGCAATTTGATGAAAAAATGCGCATGTAGTATGTCATTTTTTTTTTTCAAAATAGCTACAAATTAAATTTAAAATAACCAATTACTTCAAAAATTAGTTAAATTTTAAAAATTAACAAAAATTTATAAAAAGTTACAAACTATATATTGTGATTTTTTTTTTAACAAGGAGCTCATATGATCTAAATTTCTATGGACTGTATAATAATAAGAATTGAACCCTGTATCTTAGTATGTCCTTGGAGAGGAGTTACCACTTGATCAGACAGTAGCAGTAAAACCAAATTTAAAAGGCCAAATGCACACTTTCACCCCTGAATTTTACTCAGTTAACCTCTAGCGCTCCTCAACTTTTATTATATTCTATTCAACCTTTAAACTTTTATTTTAAACATATCTAACCCTGTAGTACATAAAATCGAATTATTTTTAAAATCAATGTTGATAAATATAAGAACAACTTATATAAACTAAAATAATATTTAACAAAAGAGAGAATATAATTAAAAATAAATTTTTAATTTTTTTTATATTAGTTTTTAATTCTATTGTTTGAAATTAATTTTAGCGTTTTGTGTGTTTAAATTATTTAAAATCATTTGAAATAAATTTTTTATATGTTTTAATATTATATGAGTTAAATAGAATAAAAAAATATAAATTGGAAGGTTAAAAAAGTTCAAAATAAAAGTTTAAAAGTTGAATATAAAATAACAAAAGTTTAAAAGTTAAACAAAAAATAATAAAAGTTTCTTTAATAAAAAAAAATAAAAAATAATAAAAATTAAGTAGTGTTAGAAGTTAACCATGTAAAGTTAATAGGTGAAACTATGCATTCAGCTCGTTTAAAATCATTATAATTTTTTTTTTTTTTAAAAAAAGGTATTATTCTCACATAAATTCATGTTAAAAATGTGGAAATTGTGTCATTTAGTGGGCTTACCTTCTGGCAAGAGAAGGAAGAAGCAGATTACTTGTCATGCTCCGATATTTGGCAATTGTTATACCATGGACCCCTATCTATGTTGCAACATGGACTAAGGCACATCACACGTGCTACATAAAGAAGCCCGCTTCTCTTTTGAACATGTCACGTTAATGGCAGTTAAAAAGCAATGCAATGTCTCTCGCTCTCTACATGAAACGCGACTCTCTACATCCATAACTTGTCACTTCACGAAGAACCTCGCTCTCTGCAACTCTCTCGTTCATCTCTCTCGTCTTCTCATTCTCTCACTCTCAACATCCATCACGAAGCTTGCTCTTTCGTTCCTCTCTGGAGTATCTCAGCGGCGAAAAATCATCACTTCGTCTCTACAACTTCGAATCTCATTTTTCCTACTGTAAGTAAACAAAATCCTATTTTTTTCTACAGATCTTTTGCTTCGAACTATGATGAATATCTTCTTAATATTTTGCGTTACTTAAATGCTTGCTTCCTACTTTAATGAACATTTTTTACTTCTTCATATATGCTTATAATTTTCATTCATATAGATTCATCATTTAAATGAAAAAAATTCATGAACTTTTACTTGAATGTTAAATGAGTTTCAAGCGCATGTTCACTGACCTTATGAACATGATTATTTAAATAATAGGTTCATAAATCTTTAAACTTGGATATGTAGATGTTGTTTTATGGATCTATTTTGTTTTATCTATGTTGTTTTTTATGGATCTATTTTTTAATGCACAATTCTGTGATAGATTCATCAATTAAATGATAAAGATTCACAATGCAGTTATATAGGTTCATCAATTAAATGATAAAGATTCAGAGACCTTTACTCCCATGTTCATTGACTGAAAACTGACATTTAACTACACGTTTAACTAAAAATTCATTACTCATTACCTAAAAGATTCGTTGAACTTTACATGCATATTCATTGGCATTCAATTTTAGATTCAATAATAGAAAAGGTTCATTACTTTATCACTAAAGATTCATTATTTATCTATTGTAGGTTCAACTATATATCAACATGAAGAGAACAATGGAAGAAGGACCATCTGAGCCTAATCCAAAGCAGAAGACTAACAGAAACTTGGAACCTCTGCTTG
>CATIWM010199361.1:0-11807 GCA_949671775.1 Mallotus repandus | reverse complement strand
ACCTATGCCTTACTTTTGGGCAGTCCTGTGTACCATATTTTGGGAGGAGTGCCTTCAACTGTGCATCAGAAGGTGAAATTTCTACTTAACGGAGAAGTTGTGATTATATATGCTAGTATGAGCAAGACCGTATCTGCAGTTCTGGATACTCAGAAGCAGGTAGTTGCCCCTCCCAGTTTCCAAATAGCCATGATCTCTGATAGAATTGAGATGGATCCAAGGGTTACAAGCATGATTAAGAAGATGAATTATCGGCCTGGACAAGGATTGGGAAAGAATGAGTAGGAAGTCCAGAGCTCCCAGATTTCAAAGGCTAAGATAATACAAGAGGATTGGGCTATAAAGGAGTTGGATTTGGTAGTAAAAGAGCTAGAAGAAGGTTTTTCAATAGGAATAACCTCTTAAGGAACATGGGACCACTGAAGGACAGTTTTGTCAAAGAAGGAAAATGAAAGTTCTATCTAGGTAAAAAGGAACCTGTCCAAGTAGTTGGTGTGAATATTCCTGGGTTTAAGATCTTCAAAGAACAGATAGTTGAGAGTCTAGTGCAAGACAACAAGGAAAAGGTAATAAAGAATGTTGCTAATAAGATGGGGGTTAAGGCCATTAAAGATTTGCTTTGTCTGCCACCTAATGAAGAACCACCACAAGATTTAGCTAGCATTATTAATAATAGTTTTAATGATGTTTTTTATGAAGAAACTGATGTAACAATGTCTGATCCGTTTGAGGAAGAAAATTCTGTTTTTCTTGTGGTCAATGATATGAACTCTAGTTTGGCTTACTTGTGTGATGTTGATCTTGATGGTTTTGTTCATTTTAATAATGATCATTCATGCATGTTTGACATTAATTCTATTCAATTAGATTCATTAAACATGGGCACAAATGAGCAACCAAAGAACATTTCTATATCACATGATTTAACTCCCGAAGAGAGGAAAAAATTTGAGAGAATACTAACAAACAGAAATGTAGTATTTGCTTGGTCCTATGAGGATATGCCAGGTTTAGATAGAGAAATTGCAGAGCATCACATTCCAATATATCTAGAAGCTAAACCTGTTAAGCAAAAACTTCATAGGTTAAGACTAGGGTGCACAGAAAAGATAAGAGAAGAAATTGCTAAACAAATCCAGGCTAATTTTCTAGAAGTGGTAGAGTACCCTCAATGGTTGGCAAACATAGTACCAGTTCCTAAGAAAGATGGAAAAGTTTGAATGTCTGTAGATTTCAGGGGTCTGAATAAAGCATGTCCAAAAGATGACTTTCCGTTACCTCATATTGATGTGATTATTGATAGTGCAGTGTCTAGTGCAATATATTCCTTAATGGATGGGTTTTCAGGTTATAATCAGATAATGATGGCAGTTATGGACAAGATCAAAACTGCATTCATCACGGAATGGGGGACATATTGTTAAAAAGTGATGCCCTTTAGGTTAAAGAATGCAGGCGCAACTTATCAAAGAGTAGCGACTACTCTATTTCATGATAGGATGCACAAAGAAGTGGAAGTATACGTTGATGATATGATGGTTAAGTTAGAAACAAAGGAGGGATATTTTGAGGCTTTAGACAAGTTTCTAGCAAGAATAGAAAGATACAACCTGAGGCTTAATATAAAGAAATGCGTCTTTGGGGTTACTTCTGGAAAGTTATTGGGGCACATAGTCCGTGATAGAGGAATAGAAGTCGATCCAGACAAGATCAAAGCCATTCAAGAGATGCCAGTGCCAAAAACAGAGAAAGAAGTGCGAGGGTTTATTGGGAAACTGTAATACATTAGTAGGTTTATTGCAAAACTTACTATGGTTTGTGATCCAATCTTCAAGCTCTTAAGGAAGAATCAACCAATAGAATGGAATGAAGAATGCCAGAAAGCCCTCAATAAGATTAAAGAATACCTTAGTAATCTGCCTGTATTGAAACCACCGAAGTAAGGTACACCCTTAATCTTATATGTGGCTTTAGAGGAAAAGGCAATAGGGCAATGTTAGCTCAAGAAGGACCAGAAGGGATAGAGCATGCAGTGTACTATCTTAATAAAAAGTTCCTGCCATATGAAGAAAAATATGATCTTGTGGAGAAGACATGTTTGATTATGATATGGGCTATAAAGAAACTAAGAAATTATTTCTAATCTTACAAAGTACAAGCCGTTTCAAAGATAGATCCTTTAAGGTACTTATTCCAAGCACCAGCTTTAACTGGAAAGATGTCTCAATGGCTGGTACTTGTGACTGAGTTTAATATAGATTACGTCACTACCAAGGTCATCAAAGGAATAGCAATAGCAGAATTTCTGGCACATAATGCAATTGAAGGAAATGAGCAGTGGAATTTAGAGTCCAGATGAGAACTTAGCAGTAATAGAACAACAGAAATGGAAACTTTATTTTGATGGAGCTGTGAATAATAGAGGAGCAGGATTAGGAGTAATTCTTATCACTATAGAAGGAGAAACCATCCCAATGGCAAAGAAATTAGACTTTAAAGTTACAAATAACATGGCTGAATATGAGGCATGTATCTACGGGGTAGAAGCAGCCCAAGCAGCTGGAGCTAAAGACTTGCTAGTTTATGGAGATTCCTTGTTGGTTATTAGTTGGGCTAATGAGGAGTGGGAAGTGAAAGAAGAGAGGTTAAAACCTTACATTTGCTATTTGAAAACATTAGTGAGAAATTTTACTAAATGTCTCTTCATACATTTATTAAGAGATGAGAATTAAATGGCAGATGTCTTAGCAGCACTTTCTTCAATGTGGGACAAACCGACTGGGTTAATGATGAAGCCTTTGGTAATAGTGAAAATAAAAGCTCCATGTTATAGTGGTGAACAAGTTATGAGTACTCAAATAGGGCCAGAAGAAAAGCCATGGTTTTATGATATCGAGAGATTCATTAAGGAAAGGGAATATCCAGATGAAGCGGCCTCAAAAGAAAAATATGCTCTTTGTGTCCTTGCTCACCATTATGAAAGTCATGATGGGGTATTATAAAAAAGAATGCCGAATGGAACACAACTGAGATGTCTTAAGAAGATTAAAGCAAAACAAGTGATGAGAGAGATCCATGAGGGAGTTTGTGGATCTAACATGAATGAGATGATTCTGGAAAAAAAAATAATTCGGCAAGGGTACTATTGGTTGAGTATGGAAAAAGACTGTATTCAAGTAATGAGACAATGTCATCGATGCCAGATACATGGGAATCTCAATCATCTTCCCCCTACAGTGTTAAACAGTTTGACATCTCCATGGCCCTTTGTAGCATGAGGAATAGATATAATAGGAGAGATAAGGTCAACTGCTTCAAATGGGCATAAATACATAGTAGTGGCAATTGATTATTTCTCTAGATGGATAGAAGCAGAATCTTTTAGCACTTTAAAGGCTAGACAGATGGCAAAGTTCATTGAGAAGAGTCTCATTTGCAGATATGGGATCCCACACCATGTTGTGACAGATAATGGTGTTCAGTTTCAGGCAGCGAAAGTTGAGTTATTGCAGAAATATAATATTGAGCATCACAAATCTTCACCTTATCGACCTCAAGCTAATGGAGTAGTTGAAGCAGCTAATAAGAATGTGAAGAGAATCCTCTCTAAGATGATAAAAACATACAAAGATTGGTCTGAGTATCTCCCTTTTTCCTTGTAGGGATATAGAACCATAACGTGCACTACTACAGGACAAATGTCGTTCTTATTGGTATATGGTTGTGAAGCAATTTTGCCTATAGAGACAGAGATTAAATCTTTGAGGGTTGTTATGGAAGCAAAAACCCTCGAGAGAGAATGGGTACAAAAGAGATATAACCATCTTGTGTCTCTAGATGAGAAAAGGATGGACGCTTTATTTAACACTCAGATTTAGCAGAGAAGGATAGTGAGAGCCTTTAATAAGAAGGTTAAGCCTGGAAAGATGAAGGTTGGGGACATGGTATTAAAGCAGTTAAGAGCGATAATGTTTGATCTATAAGAGGAAAATTCAAACCAAATTGGGAAGGACCATATTTAGTCAAAATAGTTCTACCTAAGGGAGCTGCCAAGATATCAGATCTTGAGGGGAATGAGTTCATGGAACCAGTTAACCTAGATCGTGTCAAGAAATACTACTTGTAAAAATAATAAAAGTAGTATAAAGAAATAAAGTCCGCTGGCTAGAAAACCTGAAAAGGCTGGTCAGGCAGAAGTTAGGACATTCCCGCTATTTAGAAAACCTGTAAAAGGCTGACAGGCAAAAATTAGGGAATAATGATAAAAAGGGTCCTGCTGATAAGAAAACCCGCAAAGGGCTAGTCAGGCAAAAATTAGGGAAATAAAGTGAGAGGAAAATAATCAATTAGAAAATCCGAAAGGACTAGCTAATAACATGAGTTATTTTATGTGATGTAACAAATGTACTCATTTTGGCCTTAATTAATGAATATAATTAAAATAGAATTTTTGTCTGAACATCGCATGTTTTATCTTTATTACAATGCATGGAATACTAAAAGGAAAGCATGGCATGAAAAGCCTAAAACAAAAAACTAGAACTATGAGACCATTTTTAATTATGCCTTTGTTTCTTCTTTGGTGATTTATCCTGTAATGATTGAGCCCTCTTGTCTCTAGCAAATCCTAGTGGTTTAGTTGCCTGTATCACAACCCAAGCTTTGTAGTTGTCGTCTACCGATACATCAACATTTGGGTTCAGATTTTGTTCTAGAGTCCTTCAAGGCCATAAAGTCTTCACTTTATCTAAGAAATCTTGTATCTGAGGAAAACTTTCAAAGTTGGGTAGAACAGTCACAATAATTTGACGATGCCCAAATTAACGGCAAAGGCGTGAAGGGGTGATAAAAGTTGAGAAGCGTAATCTAGAAAGGGGAACACCGTGATCATACAGCTCGATAGTTACATACTTCAGTCTCCACCAAGGACATGTCTATGTGATCTCTGCATCTATGATGTTTTTCATCCAGTTAATCCACTGATCGGTAGCACATATATCCTTTATCTTTAAAGGACGGGACTATAGCTGGTGTGGTTGATAAGTCAGAGGATTAGTAGGGACATTAAGTAAGCTCAGCTTTTCTTGTAACTAAATCTAAAAAATCTAAAAAAAAATTTAAGTTGAAAACCAAAAGGGCAGCTTAGGCAAAAGTTAGAGCAAGCTTGCTAAGTTGAAAACCCGAAAGGGCTGCTTAGGCAAAAATTAAGGCATAAAATAAAGAAAAATAAAGATTTTGGTTACATACCTGAAGGAGGAGTAAACTTCCTGAAAGATGATTTTTGGTCTTGAAATGATCTAAACTAATAATGGTTTCAGCTAGTATGACAGGCATCGAATTGGCTTCGATTTCTACTTGTTCTAAAATGCTGATGATTTTTATATCAGATTGCCCGTGAGAAGAAACTAATAAGAATTGAGAATAAAGGCAGAAAGCAATAGTCCTAGTCCAAGTTGAGCTACTCTTGTCTTTAGTTTCACAGATAGTGATCAAGGATGATAAATTAACGGTTCCTAGGTTGTGCATATATAAATAGATATCACTTGGAGGCATATCAAAGAATGTAACTAAGTTGTTAGGAAATCGTGCACTGAGATAAGGAAAGACAATCATGGTAGTGGAATCTAAAGAGCATCCTAGAATAGCAGCAAATTCTTCAATCAATGGGCATAATTCTTGATCGTTGAATCTGAATACATGATCTTTAGCATCCCAAAAGGTGGCAGCAGCATATAGGAAATTTTGATCTATTTTTAGATGTTGAAGAGATTTTAAGGGTTTGGTATGGAAAGGTAGAAGTTTATTCCAGTCATATCCATTAAGGCTCTTAAGAAAATTCATCAGCAATTGAAGAGAAGCTTGATTCATGGTTGAAAAAGAATGAGGAGCAACATCTTCTCGTTGGATCCTTATATATGCATTAAAACTGAATCTGGATGAGATTAGGATTTTCTCTGTTCAATTTGTTTGAATTAAACTCAAATCAGTAATCAGAATGGAGAAGGAAATTGAAAAATTAGTAACAGAGACGAAATTCTCAATCGAAAAACTAGATTTTCGATCAAAAATCCAGAATTCTGATCAGAAAAATAGATTTCTGATCAAAACAGTAGATTTCTAACTTAAAAAAAAAGAGAAAAAGAAAAGAAAGAGAAATAAATAAATTATGTTGTTCTGGTTACTACTTAGAGTTTAATTCAAAAAGAAAAGAACATAATCCATTCAGAAAAGATGAATCAATTCAAAGTGTAAAAAGTAGTTAGAGTACATAATACAGTCTTGCAAGTACTAAAAATAGACAAAGATCAGTTGTCCTGAGCTCCAGAGTTTGGCCAAGGGCTCCATCCCCTAACTAGATCATGATGTTGAAAATGTCTGGCCAAAGACTCCATTCTCCAGCTGGATCGCCACTCTGATCCTGAGGCCTAGCTGTCGAAGTCACAGCACTGTAAGGATTAATGCTGAAACTCTCTAACTGCTATCGAAGTCACTCATTCTGGCACTCCAAGTCATCAGCATAGCTCTGTTGCATTTAGATTATTAAAATTATGCATTTCATACATATCATGCATACATGTGCATATTTGTTATGATTACTTACTCTCCAGCTGTTTGTAACTTGTATGGTAAACAATCTCTGAGATGAGGCAAGTCCATACAGGTACTCTACCTGTGTCCGGGGAATCTGTAATGTAAATAACTAATGTCAGTGTTAAGTGCTTAATTTGTGCAGATTAAATAGTGAATTATAATCACATGAGAAGCATCTAGTGGAGAGAAACTAGGAGGCTGCGTCGTGTCAAAACTGATGTGTTGCTCAACAAAAGTCTGGACGGCAGGAGCCCAGAAGTACATCGATCGATCTAAGAGGGAAATATTGCCTAGAATAGTACTTGCTGAGGACTCTCCATGAACAATCTCAGTATGCTGGGTGTGAGACTCGTGTCTATGACCAGTCCTCTCAGTCTCAGTCCTCTCAATATTGGCTTGCTCCTCCATAACCTCATCAGTAGCGGGAGAGCCCATAGCCTCGAACTATAAAGGACAGTTAGTGACAATACAAGGGAAATAAAAGACAGGATGTTGAAAGATTTACCTCAACTGGATCTGTAGGAACTTGCTCCAGAAGGTTCTCTTGAATGTACTACTGATATTGATGTGAACGCTCCAGTAAAGTCGAAGCATCATATCCCTCAAAAATTGCTCTGAGCTCAGGACCAGTCAAACTATAGCTCAATAGCATCGAAGAAGGGATAGGAAAAGGAACACGCCTCTTGGTGGGTCCCAAGTGCCAATGATACACACGCTCATCGAGATACTACATCTGGCAACCATAACTAGGAAGCAAAATCCTCATAGTCTCAAGCATCACAGTAGCAGCCATAAAATCATATCGTTGAATGTCTTCAACACTAGTCAACCAACCTGACTTGACTTGGAATTCATTTAGTTAGATTTTATTTAGTTTTTACAATTATTGAAATGCTAAAAACTAAATTTATCTTACCGGGTCCCATTCTAAGGAGTTAAGCTGCTCCCGGTAAGTCTGCAAATCATGCCTGGTGCTGGATAGATGAGAAGAACCCCACCTTTGCATCAGAGGAAAACTCCTGTCAAGGCTAATAGCACTGAAACCTCGAATCACTCCAATCTTGATGCCCCAGATCTGAAAGAAAAGAGCTAGTTGAGATAAAAAGGAGGGCTGTAAGAATAAGAAAATTCAAAAGGTTAGAAGACATACATGCAGAACATGCCAAAAGCTGTACATTATCACAACACCTCTACAGACAGTGTCTAGTTTGTAGTAGAGATAAGCGAGGGTAGCAGATCCCCAATCGAAGGTAGCAACTCTAGCAAGGTCTTGGAGTGGACCCAGAAGAGAAATGTTGACCTCATGTCCAGTCTCATAGAAGAGGGTAGTGCCCTGCAGTATCAACAAGAAACACCTCGCCTTTTGGAGGATCTGACAAGGTGTAGTGGTAGGTAACCTCTTGAAACCCTGAACGAGAGAAGAAAGGAGCACGTTCTTCCAGTTTTTCCATGTCGGAACGAATCCGAGCAAGTCATAAACATAACAGCTCCTAGCATCTTTTGGAAGGTTACAATAGCTGATATCAAAAGGAACTGGGGTACCTCCAAATGTAATCCCAATGATGGCAGAGAAACTCATAGGAGAGATAGTCAGCTCACCCACTCGTGTGTGAAAGGTGTGAGTGGTGTCCATCCATCTCTCGATCAGAGCAAAAAGAGAATAGTGGTTTGATCTACCTCGAGCAGTCGTTAAAGCAGCAATGAAGCATCTAAAGACAGATGCCCAGACATGTTGTGCTGCCTCTCTAGATAAATCATGGAATAATTCTCGAGACAAGTGAAAGTAGCCCGAGAACTTCAGTGATTTTTGAATAAATTTAAGAAAAGATAGGATTATTCTCTTGATGAAAATCTTGATTTATTTTTATCATTATTATTATTATTATTATTTACTTATTTAAAAAATTAAAATAAAAAAATAATAAGTCCAATCGGAAGACTAGATTTCTGATCGGATTTCCAGATTTTTGATCGAAAATCTAGATTTTTTGATAAAAAATGCAGATTTTTGATTGGAAATCCTAGCTTCGATCATAATTTTGATACCCATTTTTGACATGCAGACATCAAATTTTGCAAAGTTCTTCAAGTTAACTATTTTGTGCAGTTTTATTTGACAAATATCCTATAATTACATGCATGAACAGGCTAGTTTATGAACATATATTCATAGTTCCTAAATACTGGAATATTTTTGTAGAATTTTGATGAATTGAATGAAGGGAAAGCAGCTTACCTCATCTCTAGCTTGAGAACTCTTATACAAATGCAAATGAATTAATGGAGTGATTACATTTCCTTCGTTTAACCCAAGGTTGTTTTGAGGAAAATGTAAAGGTAAAATGACCGGATCTGATTGTCTGGAGCTGCGTCCACGTAATCTACGTTGCAGTGGGCCATAAGATCAGACAGATTGAAAATCAGATCACAAACGAAGAAATAATTGAAAAAAGAAGATTGGAAATCCAAGTGAAAGTGAACGAAAAAATGAAAAGGATGTGAAAGTGAAAGAGATGGATCGACAAAAGGGGAAGAAAAGAAAAGGTTTATATTAAAGTGGCAAATATCTACTGTAGTCCTTCAACTTTGTTTGCATTTGAGTGCAATAGTTTTTTTTGCAATTTAGTCCTAAAATTCTAATTTATTTAGGAGGTTAATTCCTAATTAAATTAGAAAGGAAATTGTGAAATTAATTACATAATTTAATAATTCAATGTATTATTAAATTGTAAGCATAAAAGGTTTTAAAATCAGCCAATTTTGCATGCATTCCATACAATTATATGCTATATAGTAGCTATAATTGAGTTTGCAAAATCTCATGGTTTATGCTACATAATAGCATAATGAGAAATTTCAAATTTCTACATGCAACACAGACACTATACGTCTGAGTATAATGTATTTTCAAATCAACACTATACGTCTGAGTATATTGTATTTTCAAATTAACACTATACGTCCGAGTATAGTGTATTTTCAAATCAAAACTATGCGTCCGAGTATAGTGTATTTTCAAATCAACACTATGCGTCCAAGTATAGTGTATTTTCAAATCAATACTATACATCCGTGTATAGCGTATTTTTAAATCAACACTATACGTCTGAGTATAGTGTATTTTCAAGTCAACACTATATGTTCGAGTATAGTGCATTTTCAAACTTTTTCACTAGATGTCTCACGGGATTATAGTGAAATTTGCTACATGCTACATAGTGGTTTTAGCATTCTGCTTGGTGCTGCATGGCAAAATAATCATTCACCGTGAACCGACGATCGTTTCTAGGCAAAAGCCTTAAGGTGCATAGGTAAGTATCCTAACTCCTTACCCTTGAAATTGTGTGCTTATTTGCTTTATCGCAATTTGTCAAGCAAACAACGACAAAGGAGAGGCAACTGTAAGCACCCAATTTCGGGATGACTAGAGTATAGATGCGAAAGAGGACTCCGATGATGAAAATTTGTTGCAAATAGGTCTCTGGTATTTGAATTTCGGATCCCAAGGCTTAATTGCATTTTTTGGACTCAATTATAATTTTTTTTAAAGGACCCAATTGTAAAGTTTTTTTAACTTTTCAATTTTTTTCAAGAAATCACTGATTGAAATTACATATTTTTGATCGGAAATATGTAATTCCGATCGGAATTATATATTTTCGATCGGAAATGCATAATTCCGATCGGAATTACACAATTCCGGTCGGAATTCCACACTTTCGATCGGACTCCATTATTTTTTTTTTAATTTTTGAAATTATTTATTTAAATTTTGATTCATAAAAAATTAAATTAAAAAAATGATAAATAAAAATTTTTATCTGTAAATTTTATTAGTCCCGAACGATAAAGATAAAGTTTTATCGTTTGGGATAATGACCTAATCTACTGAGTTAACCTAATCTACGGGAGAAATTAAAAAGGAAGGGAGGAGCAGAGAGAAAAAGAGGGGGAGAAGCAGAGAAAGGGAGAAGGACGAAAAAAAGAGGGGAGAGTTTCTTTCCTAAAAAAAAAAACTTATGTGATTCTGTGATGCCTTTTTCTTGAAAAAAAAAATTTTTCTTTTCTCCACGGGGATTAAAAATTTCCTTTTGAAAAACAATCAAAGCCTGGGATTGAGAAGATTAATACTGTAGATCTATTCAACGGTGAATTAAACAAAACCTCTGAGGAGCTAATTAATACTGTATTTTTACATTTCATTCTTTTCTTTTATTTTATTTATTTTCATTTGATTTATTTATTATTTTTCTTTATTCCTTATTTTATTCTAACCATTTTTCTTGATTTTTTTGTTTGTTTCTTTAATGGTGATGGTGGAAACATCTTGTGTCATGAGATGTGATTGAATTGATTAGATCCAAAAAGGTTCATTAAGGGCCAGGAATAAAGCACTATAGTAATCCTGTGTAGATTTTGTTTTATTTTTATTCTGTTTTTTTTATTTCAGGCTCTTTATATTTTGTATTTTTTGATTGTAATTAATTTTTTATTTTTTATTTTATTTTTATTTTTAGTAGATCATTGTAATAGCTCAATTAGTGGGAATATAGTGAAATTTTAATTTCTGCATTTTAAAAAATAATAATTAGTAAAGTAGGTTCATTTAGTAAAACCCTAATTAAAATCAATGGTGGCTTTAGATTAATTTAAGTTGCATGTAATTAAAATTAGGGTTGAAAATATCACAAAATGTTTGTTTTTGATTTATTATTTATTATTTTTATTATTTGGGCTTGTTTATTATTTTTTTATTCGTTTTGGGCCCCAAGCCCACGTATAGGTCTAACTTACTAATAAAATAAGCCTTTAAAATTAAATTTAGGTTTAATTAACTTTAAAATTAATTTAGTCCCATTAGGTTAATTTAGATTTTAGGCCCATTTTTAGTTAATTAAAATTAACTTAGACTTAGCTCAGCCCATTAATAAAGCCTTCTTCATAATTTGTAGACTTAGGATCATTTCATTTAATTAAAATTGATTAGAATTGAGCCCACTAATTCATTTCTTTTTCTTTTAAAACTTAATAGACTTAGACTCATTTTCTTTAGAATTAAAATAAATAGATTTAGGCTCACTAATCATCAAAATATAGGCCCCCCTTTAGTTCCATTTTCACTTGTAAATAAAACATGTAGATTTAGCTAACTTAAATTAAAATCAATATAGAATAGATTAATTTAGGGACGTTACGCCTCGAATGCATTTTTAATG
>CATIWM010199360.1:0-10687 GCA_949671775.1 Mallotus repandus | reverse complement strand
TTTTTAAACATTTCATCTGTTGGCCTTCTTCCTGAGAACAACTCTAACATGAGGATCCCAAAACTATAAACGTCCCCGTCTTTTGATGCCACTCCTCCCAATCCATACTCTGCATGAAACACAATTTGGCCTGTTAAAAGTGTAAAGACTTAAAGGCTCACCCTTACATCGGACTGATGCATTCAACTTTTTTTTTTTTTTTTTTGAGTGTTGGTTAATTCAGATCAATGAGAAGAGTTTAGACTACTCGTTACCTGGTGGAGCGTAGCCGATAGTCCCCTTCATTCCAGTTGAGCTTATTTGACTCTGAGATGCATCACTGGCAGTCCGGAAGAGTTTAGACAAACCAAAATCACTTACATGAGCAACCATGTTGTCATCAAGGAGAATATTGCTTGGCTTCAAGTCACAATGAATGATTGAACTTTCGCAATGGTCATGGAGATAATGCATTGCAGATGCCACATTAATTGTGATATCCAACCTCTGAAGGAAATTCAAGCTTCTTGTTTCATTGTTACTATCATCATTAGCCTGATGCAACCACTTCTCTAGGCTTCCATTCTGCATGAACTCAAAAATCAGAGCTTTGAATTCATTACGTTTGTTATCCAAGCTAGAGCAGTATGTTAAAAGCTTAACAAGATTCCGATGCCGAACGTTCCTAAGCGCTTTGCACTCTGCAATGAAGCTCTTGGAAGCACCCTTTTCTTCAAGTTTGAGAACCTTAATAGCTACAATTCTTCCTGTTTGATTGAGAAATCCTTTATAAACAGCACCAAAGCAGCCCGATCCAACTAAACGGTTGGAAGAGAATCCATTTGTTGCCTGATAAAGATCCCAATATGATACCTTTATAGGGCGGTTCTTCATTAAGGGTGGAGCACTAGAATTATTTTTCAGTTTTCTTCTCCTCACAGCAAAAAGAAAGAATAAGAAGAGCAGAAACACGAACAGGATCGAGCAGGTGATTATGACTACTAGCTTTATGGCACGAGTCTTTCGCTTCATCATGTTGGCCTGACACTTTGGCAGATGGAGTTGTGGTACACCTCCGCAAAGCTTATTGTTGCCAACTAGGGACAGTTCACTTGTATTTCTGAAGACTCCTCTTGCTGGAATCTCACCCTCGAGATCGTTGAAGGAAAGATTCAAATATGATAGAAATGGAAGGGTCAGCAGATTCTGCGGGATTGCTCCAGTGAGATTGTTTCTTGAGAGATCCAATTTTTGAAGGCCTCTCAGAGAAGCAAAAGCTGAAGGGATGGATCCATTGAAAGAATTTTCTTGCATATATATATATTCCAAGCTCGAGCAATCACTGAGTACTCTAGGAATTTCTCCTGAAAGCCTGTTTCCTGAAACATCCAGTGTGTTCAAAGTTGTAAGCTTCCATATTTCTGCAGGTAGACTACCTGTGAATAAGTTATGGGATAAGTCAACAGAAACTAAAGTAGAAATTTCTGACAGCTTGTTTGGTATACTTCCAATGAGAAGATTATTAGATATGTCAAGCCACTGCAAATTCTTGCTGTTAAAAATGCCAATGGGGATGCTTCCTTCCAATTGGTTATCTGACAGGTTTAGATGAAACAACTGGGTAAGATTTGCTATGGAGGACGGAATTCGACCGGACAAACGGTTTGACTCGAAGGGCAATCCTTGAAGTTTCTGTAGCTTCTCAAAAAAGGGTGGAATTGTACCTGTGAGATGGTTGTTATCTAACGTTAACCAAATCAAGTTGACGAGATTCTCTAGTGCTGTAGGAATATTTCCAGATATCTGATTGCCGCCCAGATATAATCTGCTCATTTGAGTTGACAAATTTCCTATGGAAACAGGAAAAACACCACCAAAATTGTTGTTATTCAAATCCAAATATTCCAGGCTGGTACAGTTTTTCAAGAAAAGCCAGTCATTTGTGGAGTTATTTTCTAAATGATTGTAGCCAAGTCCTAACCATTGTAGGCTCTTTAGATTTCCGAGATTGCTCGGGACTTGCCCGGTAAACTGATTCCAAGCAAGTCTAAGTATCTGCAGTTGAGTTGCATTGAACAATGATTTTGGAATCCTCCCTGACAAATTATTGCGAGAAGCTCCAAATCCTTTCAGATTTGGGAGAGCATGGCCCATGTTCTCTGGCAGAGTTCCATGGAGTTGGTTCACTGGAAATGAAAAGCCCTTGACAGATGAAATGTTTAGAAGAGATGGAGGGATGTTACCAGATAGATGATTGACTGCGACAGAAAAAAATTCTAAACTTGTTTGCCTGCCGAATTCATTCGGAATATTGCCTACTAAATTGTTCTGTTGCACTGAAAAGAAGACAAGCGATGTAAGGTTGGCAAGAGAAACTGGTATTCGTCCTGTCAGATCGTTTTGACCTAGTGCTAGGTTTTCAAGTTTCGCCAAACTGCCAAGCTCGGATGGGATTTCTCCACTCAAATTGTTGCTGTGTAAGATGATTGACCTGAGTTTCGAACAGCGGCTCAAGTTTGCCGGAATTTCACCCTCCAACATTGTATTATTGTTGAGGAATAACTGTTGCAGTCGAAATAGATTGCCAAGTTGCGGCGGAATTTGGCCACTGAAACTGTTATTTTGGAGGTCAAGGACTTTAAGGAAGCTCAAGTTGCCAAAATGTGGTGGTATAAATCCCATCAACTGGTGACTTTTGAGGACCAAAGATGCAACCCTGTGATAGCGGGGACTGCATGTGATTCCAAACCATTTGCAAAATGGGACAGAATCATTCCAAGAGTTGAGGACTCCGAATGGATCACTGGTGATCCCTTGTTTAAATTTTAGCAAAGCAAGTCGATCGGTTTCGTTTCCAGCTGCTGAAGCATTAGCTTGTTGGAGATTGATGATGATAGAGAAGAAAATAATGAGCAGTTGAGTGTTAAAGAGTGCCGAATAATTTGACTTCATATGGCTGGAAGTGGCAGCGGGCCGGCGGCACAAGTTTTGGCCAAGTGGGAGAGTATTTTTAATTATCAGGAGTTGCAGTGCAGCGTGTGGACAAGGTTAGTTATCATTTCATTGTCTTATAGCTGGCGTATATATTCAAGGAGAAAGAACTGAAGAGGATGACTTGGATTAATTCGGATTTTAGGATTACGTGGTTGTTCTTGACCCAAACAAAATGGGGCCTTGGGAG
Source organism: Mallotus repandus (assembly GCA_949671775.1). Taxonomy (NCBI): domain Eukaryota; kingdom Viridiplantae; phylum Streptophyta; class Magnoliopsida; order Malpighiales; family Euphorbiaceae; genus Mallotus; species Mallotus repandus. Next base: position 7,527 of record CATIWM010199360.1, on the reverse strand, counting down.
GATGCTTTTCCAATTACTCATCTTTGGTGCTTTAACTTTGATGGGAGAACGTTATAATAAATTGAACCTGCAACTTTCCTCGGAGAACGTTATAATAAAGGACAATGATAAATCATTTTCCTATAATAAATTTTGGTGTCAGAAATAGTTCAAGTCTTCTCCTAAACACATAATTAACCAATAGAAAAAGTTCTTATCTATTATAAATATCAAGAATATATATTTTATGGTTTAGGGTACGAAGTTTTGTTAAATTAGTTGCCGATAAATTCTTACTGTTATCATAGATGAGTTACAGTCGAGTAAGCTTGAATACAGGTGGTTTAGATAAATATATATATATATTAAATGTATATAATAATTTCCAAGTAATTAATTGGATCATAAACAAACTACTTCTGTAGTGTAGGTGCATTTTTTTTTCACTTACTATTACTGTCAAGATATTAAACTTAATTTTACATAAATTTATTTTGTACTGATAGTAGACTGTAATATAGAGATTAACAACTTCTATATGTTGTTACTTAGTATGAGAAGGAGAAGGAAATTGTTACTTAGTATGTTGTTAAATAGAATTTCAAGATTTTCTTTCTCTTGTATCTTTGTTATTCTTACTATATATATATATATATATTGTCATCTCTTTACTTCACACTCTGTTTTTTTTTTTCTATCTTTCTAAACAAATCCATTAGTTGTTAACCGATTACTAATATAAACAAAAAAAAAACAGATTGGCCACGTTTACTGCTAATTGCTTGGTCCCCAAACACACGGAAGGACGAAACATATTTGCTTGGTTCCTCAGGTCCTTAATGCCGATAAAAAGGCATGAATGGGTGTGTGATTGGCAAGTGAGCTAAGTAGCGGAAAAACAAGTGTGGTGGGCATGAGCCAAGAGGGCAGTAAAAGGTGGTGAGTGTAATCTCCTGGTGGGTAAAAAAAAATACAGAGAGTGAGTTTTCTTCTATGTTAAAAAAGAATTTTATTGTACTCTCTTTGGGATATAGAGAGAAATATTTTATTACTTTTATTAGTTTTTGTAGTAAAATTATTTTATTCTTACTCGTGGTTTTTCCTATTATGTGTTTTATATTTTTTTTATTTAATTATTTCAATTATTTTAGCTGCAATTTGCTCTATTCCATTCACAATTGATATTACGCATAATCAGCACCAATTTTCACAACATTAGCAGGGGTCATAACAAAATTTTATATTCTTATCTCTAATTATATTGAAATTTATAACTAATACTGACTCTGTTTCATATTAATTGACGTTTAAGGATTATGTACTTAGATTAAGAAATGTAATTAATATCTGTATAAAATATTATACTACCCTTATAATAATTCCCTCAACTAATTATTAGATTTGTATATTCCCAAAAAATATATATCTATTCAAAGATTTAAATAAGGGTAGAATAGAAAAAAATGTAGTTAAAATGTATTGGTAACTGAAAACGTCAAATAAATAGAAATAAAAAATTTAATATAAAACGTCAATTAATATGAAACAAAGGAAGTATTTTGTACTAACTTTTATACTTTCTTACATAATGTATTTTAAAATTTAAATTTAACATATTAAATAATATAAAATTAAACAAATTAAAAATTTAGCATAAATATATTAGAATGAATACTGTTTTTTTTTTTTGTGTACAAATTATTTATCATAATAATCACACCATTAAAAATTTAACAAATTTTCATACAAATAAAGTCTCCACCTGCAATTTGTGTACAAATTATTTATTATAATAAATTACACCATTAAAAATTTAACAAATTTTCATACAAGTAAAGTCTCCACCAACCATTATTTATTATCCTAATAATTATATATTTTCCCATTAAATATACTAGATTGAATAGTGTTTTTTTGTACAAATTATTTATTATAATAAATTACATCGTTAAAATTTTAACAAATTTTCGTACAAGTAAAGCCTCCACCTACAATTATTATTTATTTTTCCTATTTATTTGAAGTTTTTCATGTTAAAATATGTGTGTTCCATATTTTTTTTTTCAATTATTTTAGCTGCAATTTGCTCTATTCCATTCACAATCCGATCCTAAGAATAATCCACACCAATTTTCACAACATTAACAATTTTATATTCTTATTCTCTAATTATATTGAAATTTATAACTAATACTATTTTGTACTAACTTTTATACTTTTTGATTTGATATTGTATTATTTATAGATATTGTTTTTGTAATTACATAACATATTTTTAAATTAAATTTTAACATATTAAATAATATGAAATTAAACAAATTAAAAATTTAACATAAATATATTAGATCGAATAGTGTTTTTTTGGTACAAATTATTTATTATAAACACCATTAAAAATTTAACAATTTTCATACAAGTAAAGTTTCCACCTACAATTATTATATTATTTATAAATATTGTTTCTATAATTTTTTTTTGTCCGCTCGTAAATAGTTCAAATAGTAGTTGAGGAGAGTAGAGTTCGAACTTCGAACCCCCCCCCTATGGTGTTGGGTATTAACCATTTGTATTAATTGTTAAAAAAATTAGTGTTGTTTTTTTTGTGTACAAATTATTTATTATAATAAATTACACCATTAAAAATTTAACAATTTTTCATACAAGTCTCCACCTACAATTATTATTTATTTTCCCATTAAAAAAAAGTGTATCTATAGATTAGTGGTTTAATGAGGTTCGATGGGATGGCTTTAAAGATAAAATTATACACATATTTGAAAGAACTTTAATGACAAGATCACCTCTGTTGCGATTCCTCTAGCTTTGGTGGGCACTTCATTGTATCTTATTGTAAGTCTATTGCAACTTATGAACTGCTAGTAGTTTTGTCAGTTCTACGCATAAAGTAAGCATGATGTCAGATTAAAATATTGATGATATATCTTTCAAGGATCACGATATGTGTAGCGGCCGATATGACAATTTTTTTTTTTTGAAATTTAAATTTTGCCCCATATGCAGGGGCTCTATCCACTGGAGAGGGGGTTATTGTTGGAGCCTGCTACATTAATCATTTTTTTCTTTCAATTAGACATGGGATCCATAATATGTCTCATGGAATTGGGAAGAAAGAATGAGGAAGCCTCCTATTCAACAATGGACATCATGTTTTCTGCGCATATTAGCAAAGCATCATTTGCTTGTGCACATTAACTAGTGGTAATTTGAATGTTTTTTGTTTAGTGCGTCCAATAAATGCATAGTTGCGGAGCGCAGACTTCTAGCTACCAGTGGAATTTGAGACTTCACTTTTGATGGCTTTACTTTCCAAGTTTTAATATTGCATCATTGAATCTCAAGATCAACAAATTTGCTTGGACATGGCCCTAATTATGTTAAACAATTTTGATTTTGAATTGTGAAAGATAAGATTGTACAGCCTTACTGCGCTTCTAGTAGGTGCCACATTAGGGAGGGTGCTTATTCAGGATTCTTTTCTGGGTCTTTGTGCATGTGAGCTTCAGCTATTCAGATGAGAGGCCAGGCGAGGCAATTCTCATGTGCATATGTTCAAAACACTCATTAAACAACACTGGTACTTTAGGTGCATGGTCTTTTTGCGGCTTACTATAAGACATTTCACATTTGCATCTAGAGGCTATATAAGGGCTAGCAAACTACCAATAAGTACATGAATTAATAGTGATGACCATATTGCATTGACAGCTAACATAAGAATCTGACGTTTATCGTTGATGTTGTTCATCATATAAGAACAAGTATATAAAAACGAATTAAAGCAGCAATATTGTACATATTTTTGCCTAATTTTACACACATTATTTGTTCTAAACTTACACACACAGATGTTATTATTTTGTTACAAGGAACAGACGAAGACTAACAATTGAGACAAACTATGGGAACATTTTGCCTAGCTAAGCCATCCCTGCATTGAGTCAAAAATTTGATCATTACTGTTAGGCAGATTTATGTCACCATCTCAAAAGGAAAAAAAAAAAAGAAAAAAGAAAAAAACAGTTAGCTATTATCCATCGGTTTGAGGCATTCATGTTCTTTATCCATAGATCCGAACTCCAGTGAGAGTACTTTTGATCAAATGCAGTTCTTTAGCAACATCTCCCATATACATTCTGTTTTTTGGCAGCTCATTCGAACATGCTATTCCAACTCTAAACATTGCAATCAAGCATTCTTCCCTCTTTGTGCTCATCCGGCTTAAGCGCCTTTGGTTATTTGTTTCTTCAGATGCTGCAAGAGTTGGATCCATAATCTGCGCAAGTCTATCTGGCAATGCATTCTTCACAAAAAAGTGGAGATTTAAACCATTTTTAAACATTTCATCTGTTGGTCTTCTTCCTGAGAACAACTCTAACATGAGGATTCCAAAACTATAAATATCTCCCTCCTTTGATGCCTCTCCTCCCATTCCATACTCTGCATTAAACACAATTTGACCTACTAAAGTGTAAGAACCTTAAACGTTACTGAGAAGAGTTTAGAATAGTTGTTACCTGGTGGAGTGTATCCGATAGTGCCCTTCATTCCAGTTGAGCTTGTTTGACTCTGAGATGCTTCATTGGCGGTGAAGAAGAGTTTAGACAAACCAAAATCACTTACTCGAGCAACCATGCTATCATCAAGGAGAATAATGCTTGGTTTCAAGTCACAATGAATGATTGGACTTTCGCAAAGGTCATGGAGATAATGCATGGCAGATGCCACATTGATTGCAATATCCAGCCTCTGAAGAAAATTCAAGCTTCTTGTTTCATTGTTGTTATCATCATTAGACTGATGCAACCACTTCTCTAGGCTTCCGTTCTCCATGAACTCAAAAATTAGAGCTTTGAATTCATTACGTTTGTTATCCAAGCCACAGTAGTATGTTAAAAGCTTAACAAGATTCCGATGCCGGACGTTCCTGAGCGCTTTGCATTCTGCGGTGAAACTCTTGGAAGCACCCTTTTCTTCAAGTTTGAGAACCTTAATAGCTACTAGTCTTCCTGCTTGACTGAGATATCCTTTATAAACAGCACCAAAGCCGCCGGATCCAATTAAACAGTTGGTAGAGAATCCATTTGTTGCCTGATAGAGATCCCAATATGATACCTTTATGGGGCGGTCCTTCATTAAGGTTGAAGCACTAGAATTCTTTTTCAGTTTTCTTCTCCTTACAGCAAAAAGAAAGACTAAGAAAAGCAAAAACACAAACAGGACCGCACAGGTGATTATAATAGCTAGCTTTGTAGCATGGTTCTTCCGCTTCATCATGTTGGCCTGACAGTTTGGCAGATGGAGTTGAGGTACACCTCCACAAAGCTTATTGTTGCCAACCAGGGACAGTGCACTTGCATTTCTGAAGACTCCTCTTGTTGGGATCTCGCCCTCGAGTTTGTTGAAGGAAAGATTCAAATATAATAGAAACGGAAGGGTCTGCAGATTAAGCGGGATTGCTCCAGTAAGATTGTTTCTCGAAAGATCCAATTTCTGAAGGCCTCTCAAAGAAGCAAAATCTGAAGGGATGGATCCCTGGAAGGAATTTTCTTGCATGTATAAGTATCCAAGCTCGAGCAATGACCAAGGTTACTAGGAATGTCTCCTGAAAGCCAGTTTTCTGAAACATCCAGCTTGTTCAAACTTTTCAGCTTCCCTATTTCCACAGGTAAGCTCCCTGAGAACGAGTTATGGGATAAGTTAAGAGAAACTAAGGTAGAAAGTCTTGACAGCTTGCCTGGTATACTTCCAGTGAGAAGATTGCCGGATATGTCAATCCACTGCAAATTATTGCTGTTAAAAATGCCAGTGGGGATGCTTCCTTCCAATTTGTTATGTGACAGGGAGAGATCAAACAACTGAGTGAGATTAGCTATGGAGGACGGAATTTGACCCGACAAACCGTTTGACTCGAAGGACAATACTTGAAGTTTTTGTAGGTTATCAAAAAAAGGTGGAATGGTACCTGTGAGAAGGTTGTAATCTAAGGTTAACCAAATCAAGTTGACAAGATTCTCTACTGCTGCAGGAATATTTCCAGATATCTGATTACCCCCCAGATATAAGCTGCTCATTTGAGTTGACAAATTTCCTATCGAAACTGGCAAAACACCACCAAAATTGTTGGCAGCCAAGTCCAGATATTCCAGATTGGTATAGTTTTTCAAGAAAAGCAAGTCGTTTGTGGAGTTACTTCCTAAATTATTTAAGCCAAGTATTAACTGTTGTAGACTCTTTAGATTTCCTAGAGCGCTTGGAACTTGCCCGGTAAAATTATTTGAAACAAGTTCAAGTATTTGCAGTTGAGAAGCATTTGACAATGATTCAGGAATCGTCCCTGACAAATTACTATTACCAGCTAGAAATATTCGCAGATTTGGGAGGGCAAGGCCCATGTTCTCCGGCAGACTTCCATGGAATTGGTTCATTGCAAATGAAAATGTTTTGACTGATGACATGTTTAGAAGAGATGGTGGTAGGTTACCGGATAGATGATTTTCTCCAACAGAAAAATATTCTAAACTTGTTTGCCTACCGAATTGATTCGGAATATTGCCAATTAAATTGTTCAGTCCTACTGAAAAGAAGACAAGCGATGTAAGGTTGGCAAGAGAAACTGGTATTCGTCCTATCAGACTGTTGCGAGCTAGTGCTAGGTTTTCAAGTTTCGCTAAACTGCCAAGCTCGGATGGGATTTTTCCACTCAAATTGTTGCACTGTAAGATGATTGTCCTGAGTTCCAAACAGCGGCTCAAGTTTGCGGGAATTTCACCCTCCAACAGTGTATTATTGTTGAGGAATAACTGTTGCAGTCAAAATAGATTGCCAACCTGCGGAGGAATTTGGCCATTGAAACTGTTGTTTTGGAGGTCAAGGACTTTAAGGAAACTCAAGTTGCCAATATTTGGTGGTAGGGATCCCATCAACTTGTGGCCTTTCAAAACCAAAGATGCAACTCTGCGATGGCGGCGACTGCATGTGATTCCTGTTGGAAGCGGATGGACACCCACAATATTTACACACTCAAAATGAAGAGAAAAAAGAAATAGATTTATAAACATATATTTTATTCTCCGAAATGGCTTGAATACAAAGTTAATATTCATGGGGTATTTATACTATAGCTATACACTAAAAATATAAAGAGCTTAATAAAGCTAATTCAATCTCCTTCGTCAACTTCAAACAACATTAGCTAAAATAGTTATCATTTATTAAATATAGATATACTATATTCAAGTTTAATATTTAACACCCCCCTGTAAACTTGAACTCTTCACAATTCCGAGTTTTAATCTCAACTGTAGAAAGCTTTGTGAAAATATCAGCAACTTGATCATTCATCCGTACATACTCCAATTCAACTTCCTGTTTAGCAATACACTCTCAGATGAAATGATACCGAGTATCAATATGTTTGCTTCGATCATGAAATACCGGATTTTTTGCTAAAGCCTGAGCAGATTTATTATCAATCATGACTACGGTAGCTTCTTTTTGCTCCAAATGAAGTTCTTTAAGTAGTTGACG
>CATIWM010199317.1:0-18427 GCA_949671775.1 Mallotus repandus | reverse complement strand
TTTCTTTTACCACAAATGCCATAAATATGATAAAAAATAGTAAAAATGCAATAAAAATGAGAGAAATGTAGAAAAACAAATCAATAAAAATAAAAAAAAAATAGCAGTAAATATAACAAATTAAAATGATGCAAAAATAATAATTAAAATGCTAACTTTACACCAAAATACCCATTTTTTACATAAATGGAGAAAAAGATGCAAAAATGATAATAAAATGCAAAATGAATGCAAACACTCTCGGATTCAACCTGAACTACCTTCTCCTTCTACATATCTTATTCACAAACTTCAAATCATCACAAAAATTACAACTTTATCCACAATAATAAATATTTACAATAAATGAATTAAAATGCAATAAAATGATGAAAATGGTAGAAATGATAAAAATAAAATAAAAAAGATGATAAAAATGCAGTTTTTAATGGAAAATGATTGAGAGATCCTCAGAGGAACCGGGTAATTACCCTTGATGCGTGCTTTGACTAAGAAGTGGCTCGGTTTGGATTTAATGGTCTAAATCTTAAGACAAAAATAAGAGAAAAATGATTTTGGATAGTGTTTAAGGTAAAATGGGGTCTCCAAGTGCTTTAAAAGAGAGAGAGAAAGTGAGAGAGTGTACTTGAGCATTAGCCTTTTCTCTCTCTAAGAGGTTATCTCAAAATTTGTGCAAAAAATCCTTCTCATTTGAGGAAAAAATCATTTTTTTAATAGTATAGGCCTATGGACCCATAAGTTTGGGTCCATGACCCACGCTCTTGGGTCCATGACTCACGCGCATGGGTCCTCAGACCCACACAAGGCAAATGGGTCATTTTGACACACGGACTTGGTTAAATGACCCACACTCATGGGTCATCAATGTAAGCTCATGGGTTGACCCGTCTCCATGTGCTTTTCCCCTACTTTTGGTCATTTTTTAGCCCAACTTGGCTCTTTTGGGGTTTTGGTTACTTTTTGGTGTCTTTTGGGTTTCTTTCGAGTTTTTTCTCTATCTAGGCACGCTCGAGAAAACTTCCGAAGGAGTTTTCCCCTGTCTTAAGTGACAAGAATCCTTTATCATCAGATTGTTGGGGGACCATCAAAATTTGGGTATCAACAGCCTCATCTCGGGCAACCTCAGGAGGCTTAAGCTTCTCAAACTCAACATCCATCTCCATAGCCTCATCTGGAATATCACCTGAAGCCTCAGCAATAGGAGAACCTACTTCCACAAATTGTAAAAGTGAAAGACAATAATGCGAGGGATATAAAATGGAAAGAGTAACAAGAATCTACTCTAAGAAATACTCCTAAATATATCTCAAATAGCTACAAGAACACTTAAGCAAAGAAGAAGTATAAAATCCTTGAAGAGCCTCTCTCAACTCCTGACAAATCAAGTAGAACTCCATAACATAAAAACTGGTATATAGTATGGAATGCAGTGATAAGAAGGTCTAGAATACTAACAATACACACATTGACCCTAAAAAGGGAAGAATGCACTCGAAACTTGAGATGAATGCACTCTGAAATCTCTCTGATTACAAAATAAGACCTTTGACTCCTAAACCTTTTTTACATGGAATGTCAGGAAGAAAAACAAGGCAATTTGTCATAGCATCAATAGGAATGAAAGAAAGACAAACTCGACCCTAGGCCACGACCTCAATGGCAGAGTATCATGACCCCTATGATCAGAGACATCATCGCCACAATCAAAAAGGGAAGAGCGAAAAATAAAAGCATTGCATTTTAACAAAATTTCTTTACTACAAATAGAATTTACTAACTTGTGGTATTTTATGCAAGAAAAACAAAAGGGAATGAAGAAGGAGAAAGGAAACAGTACAAGCAAGATAGCAAACTCCAATCACTCATTAAAATATCACCCCATGTGATAAACACCTTGACAAATACTCAAGGGAAGTAACACTACTCCATCTCCTTATATTCTATAATGAAGTACAACTTTAATAAGTAAATTCACAAATTGAAAGTAAATTCATCCACTTCACAAGATCATATATGAAACCTTATCTCATGAACTTTGATCTTAATGGCTCTTTTTTATTAGCCTCATATAACTCAGATATCTAGTTGACAGCTCTATGCTGAGAGTTTCTAAATTCTAATCAATCTAATGCTTACTTTGCACCCAAACGAGGGGAAGAATACGTAAAAATAAAATATGTGGACCTAAAGCATAAATTGCTTGAATTTTAAAGTATCAATTCAACCTTTTGAGTAAAAAATGTGCTTCTAATCTACTCCAATGCTTAAACCGAGTATGAGTACAAAATCCCTTGACAATATCTATGCTGAGTAATACAAGAAAGGTAGAGGACTACTAAAAGGAGAATCAAAATAAGAGCACCTAAATGGCTCTTCTAATCTACTCCAATGCTAAAAAATGATTAAGAGTATCAACGTGAACCCTCCAGCAGTATCCACGCTGAGTAATATGAGAAAGAAGGGGAATACTTGGATAAGGAAGTAAAGCACATCAATAACTCAAAGATTATTTTGATACTCAGAATTGGAGTCGTTTATGCCTAATTCCCACAAGTTTTGTTTAGCGGATTCTCCTTGAATTTAGGAGTAGAAGTTAGCTTTACACTCGGTAAAATAATACTCTCTCAGTATAAGATGGTTAATGATACCTCTGACTTTATGAATTGTAAATAAATGATAGTCATGAAAATCAAAGTTAGTGAGATTTGTTGAATGCACACTACCTCGTGATAAAGTGATAACTTTTCTCATGAATTTTTAAAATTATAACATATTTTTTGTATTCTCATCACGCTGAAACTAACTTTAATAAGTCTTCAGGAATTGCAAATCTAAAAGAAGATGCACCCAATGTATGGAATCAGCACCAGTGCCATCAAGGTCCCATCTCTAAAGAGAATTGATATACATATAGTGCACTCTAACATTAGACTAGCTGTCATAAATCAACATGAATTTCAATCAATCAGTACAAAGAATTCAAGCATTCAAATCAAACAGCCAAAGATAAAAAATTATGAGTAGTTATGGACTGCAACATTGAGCAATGAAAGGATTGCAGCTAATCGCGAGCAGTTATGGACTGCAGCATCAAAGGTGAGCAATAGAAGGGTTGTAGCTAATCATGAGGAGCTATGGACTGCAGCATCAAAGGCAAGTAATAGAAGGGTTGTAGATAACCGTGAGCAGTTATGGACTGCAACATAAAAAGGGAGCAATAGAAGGATTGCAGCTAATCACAAACAGTTATGGACTATAGCATCGAAGGCGAGTAATGAAAGGGTTGTAGCTAATCACAAGCAATTATGGACTGCAACATCAATGGCAAGCAATATAAGGGTTATAGCTAATCGCGAGTAGTTATGGACTATAGCATCAAAGGCAAGCAATATAAGTGTTGTAGCTAATCACAAGTAGTTATGGATTGTGGCATCAAGGGCGAATAGTAAAAGGGTTGTAGCAAATAAAAAATTGTGAGCAATTATGGATTGTAGCATCAAGGGCGAGCAACAAAAGGGTTGCAGTTGATCTAAATCATCAGTAAGCAATGAAAGGATGGCAGCTGATTAAAAGTCTTGAGCAATTATGGACTACAGTGTCAAAGGTGAACAAAAAAAGGAAGTAGCCGTTTAAAACTTGCGAGCAATTATGGATTGCAATAGCGCAAATGATGAAAATAGCATCGCATGATTCAGTATTATAGATAAAAAAAAATTTGTAACACATTAGGTAAGTACCCCTAAACGCTAATAAAAAATTAAGCATTTACAAAGCTTTACCACAAATTGTTGCACACACTGTGACAAAGGGGGGCAACTGTAAACACCCAATTTCAGGATACTAGATACAAAGATGCGACAGAAAACCCAATGATGAAAATTGACTGTGAAATTAGATTTATTGGATCTTATTTATTGGTTTTGGACTAAATTGTAAATTATTTTAGGAATTATTTCTAAATTTTATCTTAAAATATAAAAAAATAAATTTAAAAAGAAAATAAAAAATTTAAGAAAGAAATTAAAAACTTTTAAGAAAAAAAAGAAAAAAATTTTGGCTTGGCCAAGCCAAAGTGGCCGAATTAGGCCAAATTTGGCCCCAGTTTGGCCAAGTCGCAAATTTTTTTATTTTATTTTTTTGTTTTTTTGTTGTTTATTTATTTATTTATATTGTTATTTTAATTTGATAATTCTTAATAAATCACTTTATTAGATAAGTCAATTATCATATTGTTAGGGTTAAATTTTTTTATTTTATTTTTATCATTTTCCTTTATAAATAAAAAACAATTAACAAGAATAGGAGGAACTTCTTAAAGCATTTTGAATTTTAACCATAAAGACTTTTAGATTTTAGCCATGAGAGTATTTTCTATGTAGTTTTCATAGACAAATGAGCCTCCTAACTTTTATTTTCTTTTCCCTGCCTTTCTAATTTTAGCCATAAGCCATAACACCTTCTCTACTCTTCTTTATTTTCATGTATTTTTGTTAATTTTTTTTTTGCTGTGAATCAGATTCAAAAAAAACTAAAACTCACAGATAAAACAAAACCACAACTCTTCTATCAAGGTTGATCAAACTCCAAGGGACAATCAATATTGCATTCCATCATCATCTCTTTTCCCTTTTCTTTCATTTTTTTTATTTTTATTTTTTATTTCTTTTTATTTGATTTTATTTATTGATTATTTACTGATTTTTATTTTTTGTTTGTTTTATGTTTATCATTATGGACGGAGTGACATAAATTCACTGTGGAGAACAAAACTCTTGAAAGCTTCCTGATAAAAATCGTGGAATCAAGACTAGTTCTTAGTCTACCTAGTTTTTTTTTGTATTTTTATTATTTCTATGTTATTTTAATTTTTTTATTTTTATTATTATTTTTTGGGTTGTATTAACTATAATTTTAATTTGTATTTGGTATATTTTGTAATAGCCCCAGTAGTGAAAATAGCGGAATCCTCTGTTTGTGTGTTATGTGTTTTATTTTAATTAATTGGTTAGTAAAATTAGGGTTTCAAAATTAATATGGCTTAGGTTTTAACTAGGGTTTCCTCTAGAATTTGGCTTTTTTATTTATTTATTTTATTATTTGGCCTTTTTTATTTGTTTTATTATTTTAGGCCTATTACACTTTTTATTTATCTGTTTATGTTTGGGCTTTTTTGTTTATTTTGTTATTTTTGGCCCATTTTGTATTTAATTGATTTTAGGTTAGTAAATAAATAATAGGCTCATGTTCATTTTATTAGATTTAAATCATTAACTTAATTAGAATTTAAGTCCATCCTTTAATTAGCCCAATTAATTAAATAGATCCATAATTTAATTAGGTTTAGGTTTAATTAATTAAAATGCATCTTTAGACCCATAATTTGATTAGATTTTAGGTTAGATTATAATTTAGGCTCATTTAGTTAATTTGGACATAAACCCACTTAGATTAATTAAAATTAATTAGACATAGTCCATTAACTTTAAGTCTTTTCATAACTTGTAGACTTAAGATTATTTTAGAATTAAAACATGTAGAAATTAGGCCCACTATCTTAAAGCCTTTCATAATATTTAGACTTAGACCCATTTTTTTAGAATTAAAATAAATAAACTTACGCTAACTTAATTTAAATTAAATTGGAATTAGGCCCATTAGCTTTTTAGACTCACTTGTAAATAAAAAATGTGGAATTAACTCACTTTAAATAAAATTAATGTAAATTAGACTAACTTAGGGATTATGAACTTAAATGAATGCAGTGTTTTCATGTGACTGGTTGCCTTGGAGTTATTGTTAAAATAAGGGTTCAATATGAATTGCATGTAAATAGAGAATAGGATAGTTATTCATAAAATAATTCTAAACGAACATGAGAGTAAAAGAAGTTAGTATTCCATGCCCATAATCCTCTCGGTGTGGTGCTAACTCTCTTTTAGAGAATCAAATAACTGTCAGTTTCAATAGTTGTCCCAATTATTACCCTAGGCAGTGACTCATTATCTCCACACCATGTCTTTGTGATATTGTTAGTGTGTTCCCTAAAGTCCTAAACTCAAACACTGTTGCGGTTGCTAAAATCTTGGACGCGCACTAAATCCCGCCATCTATAAATACCATATGAGATTTAGACTAACAAATCTCCCAGTTTATCTTTTCTTAAGATTTGGGGATGTGAAGCTTATATGAAGTGTCGACTTTAAGATAAATTAGCACCCAATTAGATAAATGCCTTTTGTGGGATATCCAAAAGAAACAAAAGGATATACTTTTACAATGCTTCTAAAAACAATGTGTTTGTTGCTAGGAATAGTGTCTTTTTGGAAAGATAATACATTTCCAAAAGAACTAGTGGGAGTAAAGTATAACTTAAAGAAATTCAAGAACCATAAAATAGCATTGTATCATATACAGAACCTCAACTGGATCAATAAGTAACTATTGAATATACACAAGTACCACAAAGCCCAAGGAGGTCTGGTAAGATATTTCAAAACCTTGAGAGATATAGATTTCTTTTACTGATAATAATGATGTGATGATCATGGACCAAAGTGACCCCACATCCTACCAAGTGGCCATTAATAGTCCTAACTCTGAGAAATGGTTAGAAGCACTAAAATCACAAATGCAATCCAAGTATGATAATCAAGTATGGACTTTGATTGATCCACCAGATGGTCTAAAAACCATTGGGTGCAAATTGGTTTTCAAAAGAATAATGACTTGAATGGCAATGTGCATACCTTTAAAGCAAGACTAGTTGCAAAGGGTTTCAAGCAAACACATGGTATAGACTGTGATAAAACATTTTTCACTAGCTGTTATGCTTAAGTCCATTAGAATTCTCCTTGCTATAGTCACATACTATGATTATAGGATATGGCAAATAGATGTCAAAATAGTATTTCTTAATGGAAACCTAATTGAGGATGTCTATATGACACAACTAGAGGGTTTTATCGATCTTGAGAATTTTGAAAAGGTTTACAAGCTTCAAAGATCCATTAATGGATTGAAGCAAGCTTCTTAGAGTTAGAATCTTTATTTTGATGAAGCTATCAAAGAGTTTGGTTTCATAAAGAATGAAGATGAGCCTTGTGTCTATAAGAAGGCTAGTGGGAGCACAATAGTTTTTCTAGTGCTATATGTCGATGATATATTGCTTATTAGAAATAATATCCCTACTTTGCAAAATGTTAAGTCATGGTTAGGGAATCGTTTCTCAATGAAAGAATTAGGTAAAATTGCCTATATTTTAAGCATCAAGATCCATAAGGGTAGATCTAAAAGGCTTATTAGCCTAAGTCAAAGCACTTATATTGACAAGGTACTGAATAGGTTCAATATGTAAGACTCTAAGAGAGGATTCTATGACCAACAATGAAGAATGACTTTCATGTCATTACATCCATCACTAGATGCTAGGAACTAAAATCAATGTTAGGCAAATGTGTAATTAACTCTATCAAAGAGGAGAATTGTCTGCACAGTTGACAAAAATATTTGTCCAGTAAATCATTGTCAAATGCCATAAATTTTTGAGGTAAGCCAATATATGCAAACCTGCATGGACACTATTCCATCAAATTAAGGAAATAATCACATTCTCCATTCATTAGTTTACGTGACGGGTATCCATGGAAATTTGTGCAAGTTTTGTAATGCAAAATATCAGGCAAACACACGAACAAACATAAAACAGATTCAGAATGGTGAAAGGGGGTCACATTAAGCATGTCTGATAAAAAGCTACACTTTAGGATTGTGTAAATGTCAGCATGGGAAAACTCTTTGTATAGAGTGTTTGATTTATGGGGAATAATCTCCATTGGTATGGGGGTTTTTTTGACCAATTTATCAGAATAAAATTTAAATAATGTGATGCAATACAACCTTTTATAATACACAAAATACAACAACATAATCTAATATGTTGGGCGCAAAAAAAGGAGGTGGCACAAATGGGGGCCAATGTATCAAAAGATGCTGTTGTCTGAAGCAGGTTGGTTATGAACGGATAAAAAAACCGTTATTACAAACGAAAAAAAAATTGGTGGCTTGTATGACAATATTTACAATTATATTACACAAATATCAAGTTTGCAAACCACTGAGTAGTATCATGTAAAACAAAATGAACACGAAAAATATTTAACTATGACCGCCAAACGTCATATACATTCCCACCTGAATTTGAAAAAGGTAAAAATGTTATTAATATTTACCGTACGTCTTATTTTTTTTATACAATATCAATCATAACAATGTATATGAGAAAAAGTCACCAGCAAGACAATGCATTAATGTATTATATCTTATATATTATTATTAATATTAATTAGGTTATATATAAACAAATTATGTAGTAATCACTAATAATATATAAAACTAAATGACTATTTATTATTATATTTATTAATTAATATTTGGAATTTTTTTATAAAAATATTAGTATTATTAATATATTAATTAATTGTATTTTATGAGTTGTTATCTATTTATATAGTGAATTTATGACAGTAATAATACTTTAGAATATTAAATAAATTAACTGTAAAGTAACAATAAAATACAAGTGTAACGTTAGTAATAATTTTTTTGGTTACTATTCATTTTTTAATTGATAAATATGATACAGGAACGGGAAATTTGGAAATGGGATGTGTATGAAAGAAATGCTAAAATTATAATCAAACAATAATAGTAAATGAAAAAGTATTTTCAATATGTGGAATACAAAAACATAACATAATGAGCAAATAGGCCAATTTGGAGATAGCGCTACAGACAATATATGCAAAATGGAGTAATTACATAAGATGGTGAAGTAGAATTACTTGATAAAAAAGTACAATAAGACGAGTGATGACAGGATTAATTATATCTTGTGTAACCATATAAGCACCAACTATATAGTTTGAATGCGATACATATACAACATGAAAGGTTAGGAAAAAGTGGCGACATTCTAAACATAACGGACAAAAGGCATTTGGAACACATGATGGAACAGTTGTGTGATGAATATAGTTGGGAACGAAAACTAACAATGTAAATGGAAGACACCATTACCAAGATAATTGACACCTGGAGGGAGTTCCCATAGTAAAAGGTGTGATATAGTGATACGAAACCTCCAAGAATAAGCTTGAGAACCCCTTTATGTATTCGAACCCCCAAAGCATTAACTTGAAAACCCCAATAGTCAATTTAGTAACAACCCTTAAGAAAGGCTAGAAATCAGATTACTTAGATGATCAAAGAACTAGAATAAAGAAAACATATTTCTGAATTCCAATTTCGAAACACACCACAAGAAGATGATCAATCTACTTGAATGTTCCTTCAAGCATGTATTCTACTCAAAAACACAAAGAAAAAAGTAAAAAGCTTTTGGGTTTCTTAAAACTTCAAATCTATATCCTCTTCCCAAGTTACATAAAATAAGACCTTTATGTAGGCTTAAAGAAACCCTAAATAAAACCTAATTAATATCCTAACTAAAAAAATAAAATCCTTCTTAAATAAGAAAATATAATTCTACCTAAATAAGAATATATAATCCTGATTACATTCAGATTGACATATGCACCATGTTGTAGTGCAATTTTTTCCATGATTAAGGCCGAAATAACCCAAAACCGAAACATAAAAGTTATAGACCTTGATTTAAGCTTTAATAATCATCTAGAAGCACTCCAATTGGATCTATATTGAGAGAGATACAGCCTATTTTCTGATATATGTGTAATCTACCCAACTCTGTACACAATCTGATAATGTTTCATACTTTTATCCCACCAAGATGATCGAATTGACTCCAACTTTCTTCATCATTGTTGTAGATCCGTGTCTTAGATTTCTATAGCCTTTTGAATTACCTCAATCCTACTTCTGTAGAGAAAGATATGACCAAAATTCTAAAGCATTCTACCAAAAGATGAATTCATAAAAATTAAATCTAGGAGTGCATCAGGATCGTATCATTCCCTCCCTCTTGAAGATGATTCATCCTCGAATTATAACCATCTTCTAAAGTTGATATTATAAATCCTCCAAGGTCAAAAACTAACTCCTTGGTTGAAAACTTCTTCTTTGAAGTACGGATCCAAACAAACAGCTTTAAGGCAATTATAACTTGTTTGCACACTTGGAACATAGAACTTCCATTCACGAACTTGTATGCATTGAATTCTTGTTACTGCCTTCTAAACTTAAAATGTGAATATCTCAAGTTCTTCTAGCTATGAATGAAGCCTCCATAGATTCTCTTATAGGCATAAGGTACTTCAACCTCATGATCAAATGGATCTTTATATGGGATAAAGCTCTCCAAAACAACTTTCAAAACACTAAAAAAAGAAAGATTAAAGTTGTTAGTATAATCATGTTGAATCACCAACTCATTATCCTTTTTGATGCTCTCAATCTCTAGCTTTTTCTCTTCACTCATGTCTTGATTGTTTTCTCTCACCAAATGTTTCCCATTTTCCTCACTTTTCTCACTTAACTCATTTTTAACACTCAGCTGACTTTTGTCTTTTCTCTCAACTTTATTGGTTTCCCTCCCCAAAGTATTCCTAAATGAAAATGGAAACTCTTAACTTTGTTGATTAATGCATGGGTCTTCAAAAGTTGTCTTCGATGGTGAGGTGTCAACTTGGCACTCTTCCTCCTTACTCTTCACTTCAAATTGTTGCTCAACCACTTCAATGAATTCAACACTTTCATTCTTCTTAGATTTATTATTTTCTCAAAAACACTCATTATCTTTTCATACTCCAAAGCATATTTAATTATTACCTTCAAAGATATAGAAGTTTCAAATCGTACATCCATCTTCAATCTCACACTTAAGCCCACAGATGAATTTTATAACCTACCACTTTTTGAAATCACCTCCATCACTTGCTATTACAAACAACTTAAACTTTTTAATATATTCATCAACACATTTTATCACATTATTTAAGCCTCTGCAATTTAACATAGAATTTATCCTTAATATCTTAAGGAATAAAATGCCTAGTCATATACCTTTTCATTACCTCACTATATCCATTTATTCTCCGCAATGACATCAAATCTTCCCACCACATAGCAGCATGACCAAAAAATTTATAAGAAGCAATTTTGTACTTTTGGAAGTCATATATTATTTTAAGACAATAAAATATCTCCCCCATTTGCTGCACCCATTTCAAGTAAACATAAGGATCTTTTGTACCATGAAAATAAGGTATGTCCATAATGTCCATTTGGTTTGACATTGTTGGTAAAAGAATGTTAGAAAACAAAGAAAAATAATTTAAGGACCTCACAAGCACTCCCTCACGTGTTTGCACTCAAATGATGGGGATGGTCACTCGTGTTTAACTCAAGCAAAAACTTCACTCACAATTTACTCACACCACTCTAGCTAATTTTTTTTATGTTCTTATATGAATCACACTTTTAGAACAATTCAAATAGTTTGAAGCAATTCAAGTAGAATTCCAAAACTAAAATTTGTAAAATAAGTTTAAAGCAATTCGGGTACAAGAAAAATATAACAAATAAGAACCAATAAATTAAGAAATTCAAATAGATACAAAAGACATATGAAAGAAATGCAAAAATGTTCTAGAATACGAAAGAAACTGAATTTAGAAGGTAATTTAAAAAGAAAAACCAAATCTGCCTCAATAACTAATATTCCTTAATGAGTAAGGAATGTAATGATATGCAAAATCCTTAATAGACAAGGAATACAAGATATGATAAGATCCATTTAGATATGTCAAATAGAAAGCAAATAGGATTAGGAAATCTAAATCAGACTTGATTAGGATATGATTCAATCAAAAATTTGAATTTCTTTTTTTTCACTTTTTTAATATACGAATTTCTTTCTTTCTTTTTTCATGAATTTTTTTACTTCCAACTACAAATGCAAAGACAATTTAGATTTACAAGACAATTGATTTAATCACAAAAAATAAGAACGAGACCAATGAACAAGAATAAAGAACAAAACACAAGAACAAAGGACAAGAACGAAATTTGAAAGGACAAGAAAACATAAGAAATCAGAATTAAAGAACGCAAATGATAAAAGATAAAACCTAATCTAAAGCCAAAGCTCTACTACCAAATGATACTAGACCTCCAAGAATAAGCTTGAGAACCCCTTTATGTATTTGAACCCCCAAAGCATTAACTTGAAAATCCAAATAGTCAATTCAGCAACCCTTAAGAAAGGCTAAAAATCATATTACTTAGATGATCAAAGAACTAGAATAAAGAAAACTTGTTTCTGAATTCCAATTTTAAAACACACCACAAGAAGATGATCAATCTACTTGAATGTTCCTTAAAACATGTATTCTACTCAAGAACACAAAGACAAAGGCAAATGGCTTTTAGGTTTCTTAAAACTTTAAATTTGTGTCTTCTTCCCAAGTTACATAACATAAGACCTTTATATAGGCTTAAAGAAACCCTAAATAAAACTTAATTAATATCCTAACTAAAAATACAAAATCCTTCTTAAATAAGAAAATATAATTCTACCTAAATAAGAATATATAATCCTAATTACATTCGGATTAACATATACATCATGTTGTAGTATAATTTTTGCCATGATGAAGGATGAATTAACCCAAGCCCAAAATATAAAATTATAGCCCTTAATGTAAGCTTTAAGTGGCATATAGAAGTGCTATATTTGGATCTATATTGATAGAGATACGACCCATTTTCTGTTATATATGCAGTTTGCCCAGTTCTGTACACAATCTGATAATCTTTCATACTTTTATCCCATCAAGAATATCGAATTAACTCAAACTTTCTTCATCAATGTTGTAGAATCGTGTCTTACTTTCCATATCCTTTTGAATTACCTCAATTCTACTTCTGTAGAGAAAGATATGATCAAAATGCTAAAGCATGCTACCAAAAGACGAATTCATAAAAATTAAATCTAGGAGTGCATCGGGATCGTATCATATAGACAACCAAACATCCATTCAACTTATTGTCTCACCTGTTTGCTACGTTTCACTACCCTATAAATCAATGATCAATTAACAATAGTAACCCATCCACTCCCTCCAACCAAACTAAGTGGATTTCCCATTGAAATGGAAACATTTGCTATTGTCTACTAAAAGTTGCATTGAAGACTTGTTTACTAAACAACCACCAAAATAAGAGCAATACTACAAAACCATACTTACTTTAAAGATCTGTTTGTTGTAAGAACAATTACCTTCCAAAACTCCATGGTTTGAGTATCAATCAGTGGATGTTGGGGAGACAATGGCATCATCATCATCAAACTTGCCCCCATTTTTCACACACAAAGTCAGAAGGAAACTGAATCATTTGGTCAGTATTCTGCAATTATACATATTTACTCCATTCATCATATTGTAAACTAAAAAATTTTGAAATTTTATTCTGTGAACATACTAAAACATGGATGCAACAAAGTTCTATTTTTTTTAAATGTGGTTACAAGGACGCATTTTCAAAATCATAGTTATAAGTATCTATAACGCTCATGCTTGTAAAAAGTGAATTTAAAGTAGATGCTTCATCATATTTTTGACAATTTCTTTGAATTACATGCAGGCAATTCCTGATCAACAAATTACTAAACTTGGTCAGCCTCTTGCCAGAACAATGTATTTGGAACTCAACAAAAACCCTCCCCACCGGTAGCCTATGTATGTTGTATAGGACCAAGAAGAAACACCACACAACTTTTATTTAGAAAATGGCTTGGTGAAATAATTTTCCATTATAACATTAAGTCAAGGATGTTTATGGTCTTCTGGTTGCATAATCCGACATACATTGAACTCCAAGTATACGAACGAACTGGTCACGAGATTAGATATGGACAAGCTCCTCGTCATGACTTGGAATCCATGGCACAATAGGACACTCCACAACCATCCTATGAATGGGAACAAAATATATTACAATCATACATAGACATCAGCCAGGTGGAGGAATCCCCTGAGTATCAACAACTTTCACTTTCGCCACAACTGTCACCAGCAACTGAAATTGAGGAAGCCATAAAGGAAAAAAATTCATCCTTTTCTCCCAACTCATCAAGGGGCCGGTGAATAGATTGGTAAGTCTTTGAACAATTTGAAAATTTGAATGTAATACCAAATGTGAACTGTGTTAGATTCTGATGCATGGTGGACCTAGCGTCTTCGACCTTATAGTCATATGCTTCAAAATACACTTATTGTAAAAAATAAAATTGTACGTTTACATTTTATTGATGCTATGTTGGAAAAGAAACAATGTTTATCATGCTGCAATGTGCTATGGTTCTGAAAGTCATGTTGAGGAGCCATTTGAATTTGACAAATGTAGTTGTTCAGAAAGATGCGTTTCATAAATGCTGTTGAAATAAAATGATTGGAATATGTTTAGCAATGGATATGTTTTTTCCATATGATACAACAACAATACATCATCGCATGAAATAATTTTTGATACACAACAGATTATTATTTGTTTCTGAAATTTAGTATTGCAAATTTTTTACATACTAATGCAACACTTATTAGCGTCTTTATATTATATTATGAATTATTGTTGTTTAGTTCAACTTCTTCTTTAACAAAAAATATATTGGTCTGCACATATAGTAAAGTTGAAATATTTGCAGTCAAAATTACATAAACATAAGACAAAAATGTTATTTTTTTATCATGAATTATGCAGAAGATTCCTGCAAAGACGATGGCAAAAATGACGCATCCCCTTAACGACACTGTAATAATTGAAATCGGAAAATAGGCCCCCCATCAATGGCCTGTTCGTGTGGTGTAGGACAATCAACATAATAGCATGAGCATTTTCCTATGGGCTAAATGGCATACAAATTACACAGCAACCACTTGAACATATTACATAGCATACTGCTTAAAGAGCATCAACATCTTCTAATGTTGCATCTTCATCAGAAGCTAATTGAGGGACGCAAATGTGGCATGGTATTAAAAAAGGTATGACAACATTTGAATACTGCACAAATGGAATGTCATTCAATTGTGTTTAGTACTTGGAAATAGCATGCCTATATCGACACAGCATATGAATGGGGTTGTACCATATGTGTTGCAGCAAAAAATTCGTAATACCATGTCGATCTTAATACACTTTATAATTGTGTTGATAAAAACGGTATGTATGTATTGTGCACATTATAAGATTGTGGAAGATGTATTTGTCAACAGTTTTAACCAATTACTGAAGTTAAATATTTATAGTTGTAACCATAATTACATGTATGTCCATGTTGGCTGCACAACCAAAAATATTTCACATAAATAGAGAATGTGATCACAACACGAGTGATGACATATCTGCCAAATTATAACCAAAATATTAAACCCATTAATGTATGAGTTGTTTGGTTTTTTGAAAATAAGTACAATAATGTTTATCAGTTAAAATTATGATTATGTTATAATTAAACATAATAAGGTTATATCTTAGTAAGACTTTCAAGTCTGAATTTTGTGGACCACTACAACTAACCTAATACAACCAATATACATACTCCTATGTTTGGAGCACTCAAAAGGAAACAAGTTGAAAATCTCAGACAATAAACATAATGATATCAGACTCATATAAACATTACAATGGATAAATCAGAGTTGTATTCAACCACAAATATTTTACCCAATATATGGATTCTCGATGACAAAGCTGATCTTTAAAGTAGCAATAATAAATAGTTACCAAGGAATCACCATGTTGTACTTTCACAGCAACAGCACATACTATCGTGGAAATTACTTGTACAATTAAAGCAATTTAATTTAACTTGCATATGACATGATAAAATGTCAATAATGTACAAAATTCACATTATAAACACAGACATTGTGCAGCAAGGCAATTATAAAATATGCCGATTAAGACAAATATCAGAAAGGAACAACCTTGTCAATATAGTTCCAATTTCAACTTTCAAACCTTATATACATTAACATATTCATAACATTTTTCCTTTCTAAAACACCTATTGAAAATTACAAAACAAAGTACAGTATAATAAGTTTAAATATGTCCATAGCACTTTACCCCTATCAAAAACATAGATGACAGAGAAAAATAAGGTGTAACTGAACTTCTCATACATATAAAATACTTTCTAGTGATTGTTAAGCCATGGCAATATCATTCAACATAGGGGACACGTATTCCTTGTTTCAAACCACTGCGTTATGAACTTAAAATGAAATATATGAGTGCATGGTAACCTAGAAATGATGGAACCCTCCAACAAATCATCTGTACATATGGGACAAGCAGTCTGCGAAACCACCTCGCCGATATTCAACTTGGTAATTCATGCCATTCTCGACTCCTACCGTGTCATCCATCGCTAGTGAAGCTATTTCAACTGGTTCATCTACCAAATTTTAATCCTCATTACCCATGTTATTACCATTTTGATGCATTCCATACAAACCTTCTACCAAAGCAATAGCAGCCTCCTCCTCAGCTATCGGGTCATAATCACTAAAGCTGGTCGTGTCATCTCTGCTATCAGAAAAGAAAAAGTTACGATACTGTTCGTTGGTGAAGCTATAATCATCATCACTGTCGTCACTACTAGGAGCTATATTAACAATCAGAGATAACTCATCATCATTGCTATCGTCATTAGAGATGATCACTACAGTATTAGGCATAACTTCTCTTCCTAAAGACATGGCTTAAAGGAAATTAGTTTCCTTGAATGCTTAGCTAATTCAGTGTTAATTCTTGTTGTTGTTTGATTTTAAAAAAAATAGTTGTTTGATTTCTACCAACTCACCATCAATTTAACCTCTTAATTCAGCAAACATTTAATTCTTACTAATGTAGTGGATGTCAAATTTTCAACAGACATTGAACTATGCACCATTTTACTTGTTTCCAACACGCAATCTGACTAAATCTAAGGGCTTTATTTATTACTTCATCTATGTTTTCTTTATTAGAACCACTGTATAAAAATTTGTTTAATTTTTACTAGGTTTAGTACTGCATAAGATGCATTATTATACGACATATTCCTATTTTAACCAAACCATTACCCGATTTATTGGAAATGCACGTTATTGTATCGTCACTACATTATGTTGTACTGCAAATTAGTTGTGTTATATTTTTTAGTGTATCATCGCCCTTGTTGCATATTGAACATAAATAAGTGAAGTAAATTGAATAAATATTACAATTGTATAAGCAATGTACCTTAAAATAACCAATCTTTGTTTTTTACCTTTGTCTTTTTTTTTTAATTAAATCACTTCAGCATTTAAAAGTACAAACAACTATTTTGTAACATTATGTCTATTTAATTAAATACTATTAGTATTGCAAATGTTGTTATAGCCTTTGCATTTAAATACACTTGCATTATAGCAATATTTAATCCACCCACCCACCCCATACAATTACTGCCACTAATGTGTCATATGATTTTGTAATAACTCAAATTTATGTGGTTATTAATATAATTATTTTTAATTATTATTATTATTATTATTATTGTTGTTGTTGTTGTTGTTATTGATATTTCTTCTTATTATTAGTGTTATTGTCATTATTATTATTATTATTATTATTTTACTATTATTATTATTTTACTATTATTATTATTATTAATATTATTATTATTATTATTATTATTGTTACATTTGTTGTAGATATTATTAATGTATGTGTGTGTAAATATGTTTATATATATATATATATATATATGTTTTGAAAAAAAAAAGAGAAGGAACAACAGAATTTTGGACACATGGCCACCACTTCTTTAAAAAGAGAAGTTGTCTGTGTGAAGAGGGAGAGAGAGTAGCAGTGAGTGAGCTGATTTGAGGGGGAAAATTACCTTTCAATACCAATTCTTTTTCTTTCTCTCCATTCAACCCCAAAACAAACTCCAATTAACCTCAAATTCGAACCGTAGACTAATCTTGACATCCTCTTCATCTTGGTGGTGTTCGTTTTGCTTGGAGTGGCTCAGATTAGTGAAAAATTGCAAGAAACCAATCGGCCCATTTTCTCCATTTGACACTATTTTGGCGGGTTCAGGCAACGAGGTTGCCTCCATTTTATTCCTCTCGTCGTCAAGAGTCTATTGGTACCGACCACGCGTCAGATCTTCACTTGTAGAATATTTGACGAATATTTTTAGGCAATTTCAGTTTATTTTTACATTTAATTATTCATTGTATATTTTGGGTTGTTTGAGGCTAGAAATGTGCTTACTTGTGTGGTGTGCATCCTGATGATACTGCACCATATGATATTGATTCAATATGCATGTTTGGCATAAATCCAATTTCAATTAGATTCATTCATCATGGGCACAAATGAAAATTCAAAGAACATTCATATATCA
>CATIWM010199314.1:0-12127 GCA_949671775.1 Mallotus repandus | reverse complement strand
ACTTGCCAAGTAATCACTTTGAGGAGTGGTAAGGAAGTTGAAAAAGTTACTAGTAAAAATAAGAGAGTGGTTGAGGATGATGATGTAGTAGAAGTGGAAGCTAGTAAAGAAAATAAAAATGGTGATGCTAGTGGTAAGGATGATGTTGAAGGTGTACGGATGGGTGCAAAGAAAGGTGCCATTCCCCCTAAAGATGATGAACCTAAGGTAGATTTTAAAACATTACCTTTTTCTTAAAGGTTCATAAAATTCAGCTTGGATAAGAAATTTGGCAAATTCCTTAATTATCTAAGGGTACACACCATTACCATACCATTTATGGATGCAATTAGAGACATGCCAGCTTAGGGAAAATTTTTGAAAGATATCATTAGCCATAAGAGCAAGCTTGAAGATTATGAGTTAGTTTCTCTTGTTGAAGAATCTACGGCTATGTATTCCAAGTCTCCACCAAAGCTTAAGGATCCCGGTTGCTTTACGGTTCCTTGTGTAATTGGAGGCCCTCATTTTGATAAGGTTTTGTGTGATATTGGTGCTAGCATTAGCCTTATGCCTTATTCCATTTATCGAAAGCTTTATTTTGATGAACTTAGGCATGCCGATATATGTCTTTCTATGGCGGATAAGTCTATCAAATATCCGTTAGGTATTCTTGAAAATATGCCAACAAAAGTGGGGAAGTTTGTGATACTAGCTGATTTTGTTGTGTTAGACATGGAGGAAGATCTTGAAATCCCAATCTTGTTTGGGAGACCATTTTTTATGATAGCAGAAGCAATTATTGACATGAAGAGAGGAAATATTACATTGGAAGTAGACAATGAGCATATGGAATTTGATGTGTTTAAAATGATGAAGTCTAGACCAACGGAAGTCGCAAGCAGAATTGATTCCGTTGATGTTGTTGATGAATGCATCGAAGAAGTAGTACATGAATGTTTGAGGCAAGACCCTTTTAAGCCATACATAGAGCAAGAAGCTAAAGTTAGACCATTGCAAGTAAATCCTTACATTCCTCCTTATAGAATTTCAAGGTTTGAACTCTTAAGGAAGGATGAAGATTCTAAGGCTACTTCACCAAATGAAGAAGTGAAGCTACAGGCAAGCCCTTACCATCAAATCTAAGATATGAATTTATTGACTCTAACTTTAAATTTCCTTTTATTGTAAATTCATATTTGCCTACTGTTGATGTTGATGCCTTAAGTGATGTATTGCTTAGTCACAAGAACTCCCTTGGTTATTTGAAGGGCATTAGCCTAAAATTATGTATGCATAGAATCCTCTTAGAGGATAATGGCAAGCCTTCCATTGAAGGTCAAAGGCGGTTAAACCCCACACTTAAGGAAATGGTGAGAAATGAGGTAATAATGTTACTTGATAATGGAATCATATATTCCATTAGTGATAGTAAATGGGTGAGCCCCGTTCCAGTTGTTCCAAAGAAGGGAGGCTTAATTGTTGTTAGGAATGAATCTAATGATTTGATACCTACTAGAACTATCATGGGATGGCGTATGTGTATTGACTATAGAAAATTAAATAAAGCAACTAGGAAATATCATTTTCCATTGCCTTTTATCAACCAAGTCCTTGAGAGAGGCTAGGTAACTTTTCTTATTTCTATTATTTGGATGGATTTTGTGGATTCTATCAAATTCCTATTCATCCTGAGGACCAAGCTAAAACTACTTTTACATGCCCATACGATATTTTTACCTTTAGACGTATGCCTTTTGGTTTACGCAATGCACCTACAACTTTTCAAAGATGCATGTTTTCCATATTTAGTGATTTACTAAATGATTATGTGGAGGTTTTTATGGATGATTTCAGTGTTTATGGATCTAACTTTGCAAATTGTCTAGACAACCTTTCCAAAGTTCTTAACAGGTGTAAGGAGCATGGGTTGGTCTTGAATTAGGAAAAATGCCACTTTATAGCACAAGAAGGGATTATGCTTGGCCATTTAGTATCAAATAGAGGTATTGAAGTTGATAGAGCAAAAATAGAAGTGATTGCCAATTTGCCACACTCGAAGTATGTGATGGACATAGGAAGCTTTCTTGGACATAAGGTTTCTACTGATGATTTATTAAAGATTTTTCCAAGATTGCAAAGCCCTTATGTAAACTACTTGCTAAAGATGTTGTATTTGAGTTCGATAAGGCATGTATTGATGCATTCAAAACTTTGAAGAAAACTCTTATTTCAGCCTATGTTTTCTAACAACCTAATTGGGAGCAACCTTTTTAAATTATGTGT
This sequence comes from Mallotus repandus, assembly GCA_949671775.1. Lineage (NCBI taxonomy): Eukaryota > Viridiplantae > Streptophyta > Magnoliopsida > Malpighiales > Euphorbiaceae > Mallotus > Mallotus repandus. The sequence goes on along the minus strand of CATIWM010199314.1, from coordinate 9,862 downwards.
GATGCAAGTAACTTTGCGGTGGGGGATGTTTTAGGTCAAAGGAAGGAAGGCAAGCCTTATGTGATTTACTATGCTAGCAAACTACTTGATGATGTGTAATATAACAAGTAGAAGTATTTTGAGTAAGTTGTGTGCAATTGAGTATGCTCCTTAGTTGCATTCATTCAGAAAGAATACATCCAAAAGAAAAAGAGAAAGTCTAAAAATGCCATAAGAAAAGTAAGTTGCTATGTGTGCTTAACATTGTCTAAAGGTTGCTTTTGCCTCTAGAATCCTAAGCTTCAAGAATGACTATTTTGGCTAAGTAACTTGGTAAGAACTTTGACTTTGCATTCTTGATTTTATTCTTAGTAAATTCAGATAAATCGATAAATTTATTGCTTATGCTATGAAACTTGTTTGTTTTATCATTGTTGAGCATTGAAAGTTTAATTATTGAATCATCATTTTCTAACTTCTTTCATGATTACAATGACTTGACAAGGTGACTACATATGTTTTGGAGAAGATGAAAATTTTGTTAACTTTTCCATGTTGGATCGTTATTTCTTGCTTGAGGGCAAGTAAGGTCTAAGTGTGGGGGAGTTTGATATAATGCAAATATACATTATTCTTTAGGGTAGTTAAGGTTTGATTTATTTTAATTTTGTTACGTTTGTGATGTTTATTTCATGATACAAGTGTTGTTTTACTTTTTTTATTCTTATGTTGATTTTTTGTTTTATATATGCTCTTAGGCTCAAATCATGCATAGGAAGGACTTGGAATTGTTTAGAATGAAGTATGGAGCATGTAAAGTCACGTTGGAGCCTTAGTGAAGAGTCACGAGTCGTCACCATTGGAACGACTCGTGACATAAGGATTCATTGCCTAGTCATCACCATTGTGATGACTCATATCATAAGCTTCTAGTGATGACTCAGCACAACAGTGACGAGTCGGCACCAACATGCCTCTTTAATGCATCATTTTGAAAGGGACATGAATTGCAGCCCTAAGAAACCTATAAATACATATGTTTGGCTTTTTTTTAGAAATATGAACAATTATTAGTTTCCTTTATCTTAGTTTAGAAATCATTGTAAAAGTTTTAGTTTTGACAACTTTGAAGAAGACATAGTCAAGAAAGAGAAGATTATTCTACATCAAGCAAGCATTAGAAGATGTAGAAGAGGGTTTTGTTCACTCAGTCTTTACTTTTCTCTTTCTATGTCGTATTTGATTCTCTTTTGTTACTCTTTCATCATGTATGTTGGTTAAGTCTTTGTATGAGAATTGCAATAATGAATCAATCTTAAGAACTACATTTTTATCTTATATTATTTATGGTTTAATTTCAATTGGTGCAAATTGTGTTATGTGTGTTTAATCATCATATGTAACTTGTTAATCAAAGTATTGACAATGAGAGTTAGGGTAATTTTGTGGAATGTAATTGAAATTACTTAAGAATGGGATATCACTTGGAGACAAGGAATTCATCTTAAGAGAATAAAACTTAGTGTAATATCTTTTCGGTTTTCTCTATCTCTGCAACAACACGAGAGTGTTTATGGACTCTAAGAGGAAATGCCTCTAATTGACAATGAGAATTACTTTTGGAGATTATAAACTAATTTCCAATTAATATGTTGTACGATAATAAAAATCTAAAGTTTTTAATTGATTCTGAATTGTAATTCTCTCATGCATGATTTTATTTGTCTATAGTTTCCTTTAGCATTTTTAGTGGCTAATTAATGATTTAGATTTATTTATTAGTTTCAGTAAATTATTATTACTATGATATTACTTTACCTATCCATCTTAGTATCTATTCAGTTAATATAAAATTTATTTCAATTACTGAGTGTTCGACACCCTACTTGCTCTATACTAAGTCTCAAAGACTAGGGTAATACAATTTGACCAATATCATGCATTCCAACATATCCAGAAGTTGAACTAGTTAAGCAACAACTTCGACGTTTAAGACTAGAATGGACAGAAAAGATAAAAGAAGAAATTGCTAAACAAATACAGGCTAACTTTCTAGAGATAGTAGATTATTGTCAATGGTTAGAAAATATAGTGTCGGTCCCCAAGAAAGACAGAAGGGTTCGAATGTGTGTGGACTTTAGAGATTTAATAAAGCCTGTCCAAAGGACGACTTTCCTTTACCCCACATAGATGTGATTGTAGATAGTACAACATCCACTGCAATGTACTCTTTTATGGACGAATTCTTAGGTTACAACCAGATAATGATGGCAGTTATGGATAAGATCAAGACTACTTTTATTATGGAATGGGGAACATACTATTACTACATGATGCCTTCCGAATTAAAGAACACAGGAGCTACTTATTAGAGAGCAGCAACCACTTTGTTTCATGACATGATGCATAAAGAGGTGGAGGTGGAGGTGTATGTGGATGATATAATGGTCAATAGAAATAAGAGAGGGAAACTTTAAAGCTTTAGATAAATTTCTAGCAAGAACTAAGAGGTAGAATATAAGGTTTAATCCAAAGAAATGTGTCTTTGGGGTAACTTTGGGCAAGCTACTAGGGCATATAGTCAGTGATAGAGGAATAGAAGTAGATCCATACAAAATCAAAGCTATTTAAGAGATGCTAGTACCAAAAACTGAGAAAGAAGTATGTGGGTTCAGTGGGAAGCTGCAGTACATTAGTAGGTTTATCGCAAAGCTTACTAGCATTTGTGACCCTATATTCAAGCTTTTGGGAAAGAATCAACCTATAAAGTGGAATGATGATTGTCAAAAAACTTTTGACAAGATCAAGTATTACCTTACTAATCCACCTAGACAAGGTAAACCATTGATTTTATACTTGGCTTTAGAAGAAAAAGCAATGGGGGCAATGTTAGCATAAGGGGGACTAGAAGGGATAGAGCATGTAGTGTATTATCTGAGCAAAAAGTTTCTACCATATGAAGTGAAGTACGATTTGGTAGAAAATACATGTTTGATTATGATCTAGGCCATAAGGATGTTAAGACATTACTTCCAGTCTTATAAAATACAAGTTGTTTCAAAGAAAGATACTCTAAGATACTATTTTCAAGTGCCTGCTTTGACTGGGAGAATATCTCAATGGCTAGTACTTTTAACTGAGTTTGATATAGAGTACATCACTACGAAGGTTATTAAGGGAGGAGTAGTAACAGAGTTCTTAGCTCAGAATGCAGTTGAAGGTGATGAACAGTTGAACTTGGTGTTTCCAGATGAGAACTAAGTGGTGATAGAATGCTGAGAATGGAAGCTTTACTTTGATGGAGCTGTAAATAATAAAGGAGCTAGGTTAGGAATAATTCTAGTTACGTAAGAAGGGGAAACCATACCAATGGCCAATAAATTAGATTTTAAAGTAATAAATAATATGGTTGAGTATAAGGTGTGTATCTATGGAATATAAACAGCTCTAGCAGCCGGAGTTAGGGAATTATTGGTCTATAGGGACTCGATGTTGGTTGTCAGTCAGGCTAATGAGGAATGGGACGTGAAAGAAGAAAAATTAAAGCCTTACATTTGCTATTTGAAAGCTTTAATAAAAATTTCACCAAATGTCTCTTTATTCACTTATCAAGAGATGAAAATCAAATGGCAGATGCATTGGCAACACTCTCTTCAATGTGGGATAATCTGACTAGGTTAACAATGAAGCCTTTTATAATTATGAAGGAAAAAGCTCCATGTTATGGTGGTGAGCAAGCTATGGGTATTCAGATAAGGCCTGAAGAGAAGCCATGGTTTTATGATATCTAAAAATTTATTGAAGAAAGAAAATATCTAGATGAAGCAACTTTAAAAGAAAAATATACTCTTCGTGTTCTTGTATGCAATTATGCAAGTTATGATGGTGTATTATACATGAGAATGTTGAATGGTACACAGTTAAGTTGCCTCAAGACAGACGAAGCTGAAGAAGTAATGAAAGAGATTCATGCAGGGGTTTATGGGTCTCATATGAATTGGTAATCTTAGTAAAGAAAATAGTTAGGCAAGGGTATTACTGGAAGAGTATGGAAAGGGATTGTATTCAAATAGTGAGATAATGCCACTAGTGTTAAATACTTAGGAATCTTAATCATCTCCCTCCTATGATACTGAATAGCTATTCATCCCCTTGGCTCTTGCAGCATGAGGAATAGATATCATTGGAGAAATAAGGCCGACAACATTGAATGGGCAAAAATATATAGTATTGGTAATTGACTACTTTTCCAGATGGGTATAAAGTGATTAGAAAACCTGTAAAGGGCTAGTCAGGCAAAAATTAGGGAAATAAAAAATGAGAGAGAAAAATATCAAGTTAGAAAATCCGAAAGGACTAGTTAATAACATGAGTTATGTTATATGATGTAACAAATGTACTCATTTAGGCCCTAATTAATGAATGGAATTCAAATGGAATTTATGTTTTAACATTGCATGTTCTATCTTTATTATAAAGCATAAGTACATCAAGGAAAACAGAACATACAAGCCTAAAAACTATAACTATGAGACCAATTTTAACTATTTTTTTGTTTCTTCTTTTGTGACTCATCCTATAGCAATTGAGTCCTCTTATACGGAGCAAACCCTAGTGGCTCAGTAATCTGCAGAATAACCTAAGCCTTGTAGTTATAATCAGTGGTCACATCAGAATTTGGGTTCAGATTATGTTTAAGGGTCGTTCGAGGCCACAAATTCTTCACCTTGTTCAGAAAATCTTAGGCAAAAATGATAATAAAAAAAAAAAGGAAACAAGGATTATGGTTAGATACCTAAAGAAGAAGCAAGCTGCCTAAAAGACGGTTCTGTGTCTTGAAATTGTCTACCCCAATGATAATCTCAGCAAGAATGGCAGGTATGGGGTTACCTCTTGTCTCCACTTGTTCCAAGATTCTCACAATCCTTGTGTTGGCATCACCATAAGCAAAAACTATAGAAAATGAGCATATAAGCAGAAAGAGACTGTTCTAATCCAAGCAACATTATTTTTATCCTTTGTTTCACAAGCAGCAATCAAAAAAGATAAGTTAATGGTCCTGGAGTGAGATGTATACAAATGAATATCATCTAGGGCATATCAAAGAATGTAACCAGTTTGCCGGGAAATTTGATATCCAGGTCAGGGGGAGCGAGTATAGTAGTTGAATCTAGTGAACACCCCAATATGGCAACAAATTCCTTAATTAATGGACATAGCTCTTATCTATTAAACCTTAACACGTGGTCCTTAGTATCCTAGAAAGTTGCAGCAGCATGCAGGAAGTTATTGTCTATCTCCAAATGTTGAAGGGATTTAGTGATATGACATAAAAAGGAAGAAGCTTGTTCCAATCATTTCCATAAAGGCTCTTAAGGAATTTCTTCATCGACTAGAGAAAAGCTTAGGTCATGATATGGGTGAAGTGAAAAAGGAATAATGAAATTGATTTTTCTTGACTTCTTATATAGAGAAAAGGATGAAGTTTGATGGGATTAAAATTTTCTTTTAAAGAGAAAATCAAATTTAAGTTAATAGATAAATAGGTTATAAGATAAATAGATAAATAATAAGATAATGGATATAATTAAATAGAGAAATAATTAGATAAATAATGGGTAAATGAACAGATAATAGGATAAATAGACAAAAGGTGTTTTTGTAAAAAAAATATATTTTTATTTTATGCCTTTTACCTTATTTACTTATTTATTTATTAATTGAAAATTGGTTAAATGGAAAAGAAATTTTTAAACTCATTCAAGAATAGAAAGATGATTCAGTTCTACATAAAAGTCAAAATAGCTCAGAATTCATAAAATAAGCAGTACATCAGAAGATATTCAGAAAGCTCAAACATATTGAGAAGTAGTCAGAAGACAAAGGTGACAAAAAGAAAGTCTAAAATATACTCAATCATCATGAGGTCCAGTGTCTGGCCAAGGACTCCACCCTTAGGTTAGATTGTCATGATAATAAGTATCAGGAGGTCTAGATGTCAAAGTCCCAACGCCATAAGGGTCAATGCCCAGACACTCCAACTGCTATCAAAGTTGCTCATTCTGGCACTACAAATCATCAGCATAGCTCTGTTGTATTTAAATAGTTAGAATCATGCATAACATGCATACATTTACATATTTATTGTAAATACTTACTCTCCAGCTATCTGTAACTTCCATGGTAAATAACCTCTAAGACGAGGCAAGGTTATACAGGTACTTTGCCTGCCTCCGAGGAACCTGTAATACAAATTTCTTTCTAGTATTAATGTTAAATATTTAGATTATGCAAATAAAATAGCCAACTGTACTCACATGAGAAGCATCTGGAGGAAAAAAGCTAGGAAGCTGAGTATTGTCAAAAGACATATGCTGCTCAACAAGAGTCTAGATTGTATGAGCCCAGTAATACATCGATCTATCCAAGAGTGAAATGTTGCCAGGCGTGACACTTGTAGAGACCTCACCATGAATAGTCTCAATATACCGAGTATAAGACTCATGCTCAAGCTTAGTCCTCTCGGTCTTAGTCCAAACAGTCTCAGTCTGCTCCTCCATTTCTTCATCAGCAATAGGAGAACCAACTCTCTCAACCTATAGGAAATAAGAGGGATGTTAGCAAGAGAATAAAAAGAGAAGAGATTGATAAAGATCATACCTCTTCTAAATCAGCAGGAACTTGCTCTAGTAGGTTCCCTTTACTATACTGCTTATAGTCACGAGAATTCTCAAGCAAGGTTGAAGCATCATATCCCTCTAGAGCTACCCTTAACTCTAGGTCGGTCAGGCTACAAGTCCATAACATCGAAGCTAGTATAGAAGAAGGAATGCACAACCTAGAAGGTCCCACAAACTAACAATACACACTCTCTCTAAGATACCACATCTTGCAACCATATCCTGGAAGCAAAATTCTCACAGGCTTAAGTCTGGTAGTAGTAATCATGAAATCATATCGCTGAACATCTTCAACATCATCTAGCTAATCAAACTTAACCTACAATTTTTGTATTTAATTAGTTAAATTATATATAATTTTTAAAGTTTATGAAATGCTTGTAATTTCATTTACTTTTCTTACCAGGTCCCACTCCAAAGTATTTAGCTATTCTTGATAAGTTTGGAGATCATGCTTAATGCTAGAAAGCTAAAAAGAACCCCATCTCTGCATAAGTAGAAAGCTCCCATCGAGGCTAACATCATTAAATCCTCAACTCACTCCAATCTTGATACTCCAAATCTGTAAGAAATTTGATCCAGACAAGATAAAAGGATTACAGTTGAAAGGAAATTGAGAGATGTGAGGGATCATACATGCAATATCTGCCAAAAGCCACACATTGTGAGTGCGCCTCTACAAACTGTATCAAGTCTATAGTATAGATAGGCGAGTGCTACAGAACCCTAATCAAATGTGGTGACTTGGTCTAAGTCACGAAGAAGACCAAGGAGTGCAATACTGGCCTCGTGACTAGTCTCACAAAATAAGGTGGTGCCTAGCAATATCAAGAGAAAACACCTTGCCTTCTAGATGATCTAACAAGGAGTGGTAGTAGGCAGTCACCTGAAGCTCTGGATAAGAGAAGATAGCATGACATTCTTTCGATTCTTCTATATCGGCACAAATCCTAATAAGTCACAAACATAGTGTTCCTAGCAACCTCAAAAAGATTGTAGTAGCTAATATCAAAAGGAACTGGAGTACCTCTAAAAGAAATCCTAGTGATAGCTGAGAAGCTCATCGGTGATATAGTCAACTCACCCACTCATGTGTGGAAAGTGTGGGTGGTATCCATTCACTTGTCAATCAATGCGAAAAGAGACTTATTTTTTTTTTCAAAATAAGTCTGGAGAAGATATTTTTGCATGCATTGCATGTGAAATTTTCAATTTCATTCAATTATATGCTACATAGTAGCCATAACTAAATTTTCAATTTCACTTTATTATATGCTATACGACAGCAGTAACTCAAATTTCAATTTGATTTTTGTTATATGCTACACATTAGCTATAACACCAGGTTTCACTTTGTTATATGCCACATAGTAGCTCTAACAACATTTTAAATTTCACTTTTGTTAGACACTACACAGTAGTTATAACGAGAGTTCTAAATCTCTTACTAGACACTCCATAGGACCAATAGTAAGATCATGGTTTGCTAGACGCTACACAATAGTTATATCTTCACTTCGCTATACGTCCTATAGGGAATATAGCAAAATTTATCACATAGCTAGATGTCCCACATAGAATATAGTTAATTTCTTCAAATCACTCCGCTAGACATCCCATAGGGAATATAGCAAATTTATCACATAGCTAGATGCCCCACAAGGAATATAACTAATTTCACCTCACTAGACGTCCCATTGGGAATAAAGTGTAATCAGTTAGACACTACATATTAGTTTTATTATCACTGCTGGACTTTCCAAAGGAACAATAGTGCATCTTCAAACCACTTTTTAACTAGACATCCCATAGGGATTATAGTGAAATTTACTTTAACATTATGCATTATGTTGTACAGCATAATCATAAACTATAAATAGAAGTCTCAAGATGCACAATTAAGTATCCTAACTCCTTATCTTTGAAATTGTGTGCTTATTTGCTTTGCCGCAATTTGTTAAGCAAATAGCAACAAAAGGGAGCAACTGTAAGCACCCAATTTCAGGATAGCAGTGCAAATGCGACAGAGGATCTGATGATGATAATTCATTATAAATAGATCCTCAGAATTTCAAATTTCAAAATTCAGGGCTAAAATTGTAAGGTTTTAAAGGACTCAATTGCAACATTTTCAATTACATTTGTGGGTCAATGTTTAAATAAAGGAAGTTAAAAAGGGCAGGCTAGAGTACAAATTCTGGATCGAAATCATGTAATCCCGATCAGAATTACATATTTCCAATCGGAAATATGTAATTCTGACCGAAATTACACATTTTCGATCGAAAATATGGAATTTCGACTAGAATTCCACATTTTTTATCTGAAATATAGAATTTGGATCGAAATTTCACATTTTCGATAGGAAATAAAGAATTCTAATCGAAATTCCACAATTTCAGTCGGAATTGCACACCTCTGACCGGACTCCGTCACTCAATTTTTTATTTTTAAAATTATTTCCTTGAATTCTCATTGGTTAGAAATTAATTTCAAAAAAAAATAAAGATAAATCAAGCCTAATTGATATCTTTATTATTGTTCGGTTTCCTTTGAATTTTAAATAAAAGTTTTTATCCGGTCAATTTTAGAGATAATGAGAGGAAATTATCCTCTCCTATTAACAACCTAACCTATGGGATTTTTATGGTTTAAGTTAAAAAGGGGAAATAAGGTTTTTAGGGGAGGATTAATTAGAACGCAAAAAAAAAAATTAAGAGAAGAACTCACAGAAGCTTTGCAAAAAAAAAACAATTCTTTACGTTCTTTTAAAAATGTAGAATGTCTTAAGAAAAGAATAAAATTCTACGTATTCTATACCAAGGCGGTGATTGAATCCACTCTGAGGAGTAATCCAATGACATCTGCATAACATCCCACTCCTTCTTCTTCTTTGTTTAATTTTTTTTATTTTAATCCTTCTTCTTCTTTGTTTTATTTTTCTTTTATTTTATTTTATTTTGTTTTCTTTATTAGTTCCTCTAATCATTTTGTTGTTTTCTCTGTGTTTTTTTTCCCTGACTATGGAGATGAGCATTCCGGATAAGATGTAGTTCACAAAACACACATGAAGATCCATGGAATGCCATAGATTTTAATTCTGTAGTTATTTTATTTTAGGTTTTATTTATTTTTATTATTCTGTGTTTTTTCTTTTGTGTTTTTTTTTGTTTATTTGCTTTTTTTATTTATTGGGTTGTATT
>CATIWM010199212.1:0-10599 GCA_949671775.1 Mallotus repandus | reverse complement strand
CCACCTCCACTAACCACCACCACCACCTCCTCCTCCTCCACCATTACCAACCTCCACCACCGCCACCACTACCACCACCACAACCACCACCACCTCCACCTCCACCTCCACCACCATCATCACCACCTCCACCTCCACCACCACCACCACCATTATCACCACCTCCACCACCTCCACCACCACCACCACCACCTCCACCTCCACAACCACCACCACCACCATTATAATAAATTTCATTAAAAAATTATAAGAATATGAAAAAATTGCGAAATAAAAAATAACAAACAAATTATTTTATGTTCTATTTTCTATTTTGGAAAATGAAAAATTGAAAAATAAGAAAAAGAAAAAGAAAATTGGAGAAGAAAAATAGAAAATATTTTTCAAAACTAAACAGTTGCTATGTTTTTTTTTCTATTTTTTCTCTTATCCTCCACCACTACCAACCTCCACCACTACCTCCACCTCCACCACCATCATCACCACTTCCACCACCACCACCTACACAACCACCACCACCACCACCATTATAATCTCATGACTTTAAATTGAAATTAATTAAATATGCATGATTTAAATTTTTTTATAAAATAAATAAATTTTAAATTAAACATTATTATATGAATCACAATAATTATCATTATATTTAAAAAATTATTATAATAAATTTCATCAAAAAATTATAAGAATATGAAAAAATTGCGAAATAAAAAATAACAAACAAATTATTTTTTGTTCTTCTATTTTCTATTTTGGAAAAGAAGAAAATTGAAAAAGAAAAATAGAAAATATTTTCCAAAACTAAACAGTCGCTATATATATTTTTTCCATTTTTTCTCTCATCATCGATTTTATCTGCTTTTATATCAGTGGGACTTTTCTTCCTTGCAAGAGAACTCAAGTCTTTACATTAGTTTTGCTTATTAGTAGGGTGTAACCGAGTCAAACAATTTGTGATTCGTTCGGAGTTTGGCTCTGTAAAAGCTCATTCGAGTTCATTTGTTAAGCTAAATGAGTCAAGGTTAAACTCCATTTTGAGGCTCGTAAGCTAAATGAGCCGAACCTAAGCTTCCTTAGGTTTGGCTTGTTAAAGCTCGCAAACAGACTTGTTTACAGGCTAGTTTGTAGGCTCGTTTACAGGCTAGTTTGTAGGCTCGTTTATAGGCTTGTTATATAGGTGTTAAATATGTATAATTTAATTTAATATTAATATTCAATAAATATAATTTAATTTAGTAAGTCAATATTATATAAGCAAAGACAATACTAATTAAATTAGTAGTAATTAATATAGAATATTATATATGACAATATTACGTACTCATTAAAATTTATATATTTTTTTTGTGTAAATTAACATTAATATTATAATAAGTAAATGTTATACAATACTAATTAAATATTTAGCAAATAATAAATTTGTTAGATAAATATAAAATTAAGTAATATTTGTATTTAAAAGTAATATATAAGCATTAATATTAAATAATACAAATTTAAAGTAACAAATAAATATTAATATTAACTAATGTAAATTTAAATTAATATATAAATAGCATAATATCTCTAATTAATAAATAATACATATCATAAATATTAATGTTAACTAATTCAAACACAATTTATCTATAATAACAAAACTCCAAAGTTACATAGTTTTGATACTATAAACAATTTTAATGTTAGATAATAATTTAATATTATTATATAATACTAATTATATATGTATTAAGTAATATGAAATATTACATATTAAATATAATTTTAATTAATAATTAAAAATTATACAATATTCATTAAATATTTATTAATTTGTATTTAATCCTAATTTAAAGAGCATAATATAATTTCTATAACTAACAAATAATAAATTTCTAGAATAATATAAATTTTTTTAATATTTGTATTTTAAAATAATAAATAAATATTAATGCTCTTGTAGTCATGCATTTCGCTTCATCAGTTCTTTAACACTAGTGAGCTAAAGGACCCTAGTTTTGATGCCTTTAGACGATCGGTACCATACATAATAACCTGGGATTGAAAAAAATTGTTATTTATATTTTGCATTCATTTGTTAGAGGGGATAACCAAGAATTTTGTCATTTGATGTTACGAATGTTGATTGTTCAGTCATTTGATAGACAAAGATAAATATTTAATAATGTAATAAAATATAAAAATTTCAAGTAATAACAATAATATTAATTAATTAATGAATCTATAGGTAAATACTAATGAATCTATAGGCAAATAATAATAACCTTGTAGGCAAATAATAATAACCATGTAGGCAAATTCTAATGACAGTAGACAAATACTAATGAATTTGTAGGCAAATACTAATGAATATACAGTTCATTCATAATAAATTTATATTATTTAAGTAATGGACTTGCATTATTTAATATTAATTTTTATTATATTTCAATTTAATATATTTAATGTTATTTTTCTATTTAATATTAATATTAATATGTTAAATTAATAATATTAATTATAATATTGTTAAGTAATGAATCTCTAGACAAATCCTAATAAACTTACAATTCATTTATAATGAACCTGCATTATTTAGGTAATGAACCTACATATTTTATCCAGTGAATCTATCCAAATTAAATAATAAACTTGCATTATTTAATATCAATTTTTATTTATATTTCTATTTATTAAATTTATATTTATATTTAATATTAATTATTTCTAATTAATATTAATATTAATATTAATTTTTATAATATTAATATTAATTAATAATTAATAATCTATTTAATATTAATATTAATATTAATAATATTAATCCAATGCTTTTTGTTAGGGGAGAGGCTACTGAATTTGCAATTTGGTTCAATCCTAAAGGCATAAAGTGCATGCATGAGAATTAAGAAAGGTTAAATGCCTTAAACATTGATCAAGTCCAACAAGATTGTTTCTCAACTCTAGGAGAACTCTAATTTATTGAGGAAAATAGTACAAAGCCATCTTCAAGGAATCGACAATGACAACATCTTCAAGGAGCACAACAACTTGCTTGAGCTGGAAAGCTTCATCTAACCAGTACTGCTTGAGCTGAGTAGATATTGGACAAATCTTGAGGATTATGCCCAGACAGAACATGAACAGCTTCAAGCTCTTCAAACGCGAAATTGGCCATCACTAGCGCCTATGGTGCAGAGTGATGGGAGATCTGATAGCAGCTTCCACTCATAAATCCAGTTGGTTAAAAGCCGGGCGCACAAAAGGAAAGCAGATGTGCATAGCCATCTGCACAAAAGGATTATCAACAACATAACTATAGCTATCACTTATTATTATTAGATATGAAACTAAAGATAGAAAATGAAAGAAGATGGGGGATGATTGCTGGTTAAAAACCAGCAGTCAGCCCCTTAAAGCTGATGAACACTGTGTAAACCACAAAGAAAGCACTGTTCACAAGAGATGGTGAAAATGTGAGATTTAAGGCCTTTAATCTCTTATCTTCACAGTGTAAAAGCCTGCTTTGTACTATTTTTTAATATATAATATTACTATTGTTGTTTGGAAAAAAAAATTAAAAAAGGTTTGAAACTTACTTACTGCTCACGTACAATCATTTCATAAAGTGCATATTTTTATTTACACACGTTACGAACCTCTTATTTATATTGCAATATAATCATATTTTATGATATAACAATTGTTTGCCGTGGCTTTGCAATTTTAACAAAGTCTCAAGAAATTTAGCCCAAGTCCTATTCTGTATCCCTCAGGCTACTTCTCTTTCTTGATTTTTGTATTTTTTTTTGAGAATTTATTTATTTATTTGCTTTTTGTATTTTTTTTTTCGCCAAAGCTTTTTGTATTTATTTGCTTCTATTTCTAACAATAAGCCCATGAAGAGCTACTAGAATCTATGAATAGAATGATTTAAGATTGATAAATATGTTTTAACAGCCATGGAAAATTGAGGCCATAAATTGATTTGAAATTGAAAATGTTGATTTGATAGATGTTGATATCTTAATTTAGCATCCAATGCTTGTGTTACAAGATTATTTCGTCTCTCCTCTTTTAGGTAATTTATTTGTTTTTCCATGGAGCACGAAGGATGAAGATGAGATTCTTCATTATAGAAAATAAAAGTGGTTTAGTTTTGAAAAATATTTTTTATTTTTTTAATTATTTAATTTTTTTCTTTTTTATTTTTTAAAATAAAAAAAATCAATTTATTTATTATTTTTTATTTTATATTTTTTCATATTTTCATAATTTTTTATGAAATGTATTATAATATTTTTTATTTAATATAATAATAATTATTGTGATTTATATGATAGTATTTATTTGTAAATTTATATATTTTATAAAAAATTTTAAATCATAAATATTTAATTAATTTCAAATTGAAGTCATGAGACTGTGGTGGTGAAGGAGGTGGTGAAAGTTGTAGTGGTGGTGGAGACAGTGGAGGTTATGATGGTGATAGTGCTAATAGCGGAGGTTGTGGCGACGACGCCAATGATGGTGGCAAAGCAGCCATTGTGTTAGGAGGCTATGTGGTGGCGGCGGCAGAGGTGGCGGTGCTGCTGCAGCCAATATGTCAAGAGGTTGTGGTAGAGGTGGCGGAGATTATGGTGGTGGAGATAGTGGAGGTTATGGTAGTGATGGTGGTTGTTATGGTAGTAGTGGTGGTGGAGGTTGGGGAGGTTGTGGTGGTAGTAGTGTTGGTGTCGGTGAAAGTTATGATGGTGGAGATAGTAAAAGTTATGATGGTGGTGGTGATGGAGTTAGTAGAGGTTGTGATGGTAGTGGAGGTTATGATGATGATGGAGGTAAGGGTGGCGGCGGCGGCGGCGGTGGTGATGGAGGTAGCGAAGGTTGTGGTGATAATTGTGGTGATAATAGCGGTGATAGTGGAGAATGTTGCGGTAAAAAAAGTTGTAGTAACATCAAAATATTAATTCAAAAATTTGAAAAATATCTTTTATTAGGTTTTTAAAACCTTTTATAATTTGAAAAATTAGAAAAATAATTTTATAAATTAGAAAATATCATAACTAAATAATAATTTTTATTTTTCAATTTTTTTAAATTTTTTTTTTTTGAAAAATAAGCTTTGTTTTCAGAAAATTAACAGACCCTTAGGTCTCTATTACTCTTTTTTTAAGAAAAAAAAATCATTTGTAAGCGTGTTGTATTATAATGTTAGTATAAAATGTTACATGCCATCAAACGTTAGCATAAACTGATAAGAGATTATTTTTGTTTAAATAATATTTTAATTTTGAATAATAGTACATACAAAAATATCAAATTAATTATTAAAAAATATTTATTATTCTTATCGTTCTATATGGATCTAATTAGATTAACCATAATTCAATTATGAAAAATAAATAATGAATAAATAAATAAAATGTTGCATGGTTAAGTGTCAGCCACACCAGGACTTGCTAAAAGACATGTTCTTTCACTACAATTCAACATTTTATTGCCTATTAATGATGACATAAAAATTAACCTTTTTAGGAATATATAATATTTTAGTACATATTAATAATGGCACAACGATCAACTTCTTATGAATATTATCATTGTGGTATAATTATTTTTTTAATAGAATTATGGAGATTATGTTTTTTTTTTTTAGAGAAAAAAGATAGTACAATTAATTGACAATAAGAAATTGATGATATATAATATGATTTCACATTATATAAAAAAAATAAACATAGATATATGTAGTGTAACAAAATAGATTTTTGTTGCATTGAATGGTACGGCTAATTTATTGTTATTTTTATTTTTAAAATCTAAGTCATATATATTCTAAAAAATATGTGATTATTTACTAGTATATCTAAATGTATGAAGGGGAGACATGCAAATTTATATAAATATTTTTATTGTTTATTATATAAAAGTTGGATAATTTAATAATTTATCAATTAAATTAAATTAATAAAAATAAAAATAAAAAATTAATTTAATTTGTATTTACTATTTTAATTAAATTAACTTTTATTTTATATAACATAAATTAACTAAATAATAAATATTAAATTAATTAAAATTAAAATTTTAATTAATTTAAATTATGTTCTCTATTTTGATTAGGTTAACTAATCTTTTATATAATACAAACTAACTAAATAATATTAGTCACTTCCAATTTAAATTAAATTTTTTATTCTAATTTGATAAATTTTTATTCGAACTAATATAAACTAAATAAATAGTATAGCTTTAGTAATTTTATTGAAGTGCAATAAAAAAGACTTATAATTAATTTAATTAATTTTTATTATTTAAATAATTAATTACAATCATAATTTAAAAATAGTAAAAAGAATTTTATTAATAGATAGAAATACTAAAATAAAAAATTATTAACAAGCTAATATATAATTACTCAAAAAAGAGAAACTTAATATTGAAAGTATTTAAATTTTTTTTTATAAAATTATAGTCTTAATATTTTTAGAATATAGAACGTAAGGCTTAAGAATAATGATGGTTATAATATTTTTATAATAAATTATTTTGAAATAGATAAAATATTAATTATGAAAAATATTTAAGGAATATTGTATGGTTATTTAAATAAAAGATTTATTAAAATTGCAAGAAACTATAGCTTTATTAAGTTAATTTGTAGAGCAAATTACATTTATCTCCTTGAAATTTGACCTAATTCACATTCTCCTCCTCCTTATTTGAAAGTTGAATTTTTACATCCTCCAATTTTAGTTACGTTAATACCTTAGGTCTTTTCATTAGTATTTTAAAGAATAATTCATTTTATTCCCTTTGTTTTGTAAAAACTACACATTTTACCCCTATATTTTATAAAAAAAAATAATACTTTAATTCATTTTCTTTTAATAAAATAAAAAAATATTTTTCTTTTTAATTTTTTAATTATTTCAAATTCAAAATAACAATTTTTACTAAATTTTCAAAAGATACAGATGATCCTATTAACATCTCAAAATTAAAAAAAATAAAATTTTAATTTTAATAAATTCATTAATTTTTATAAATTTTATTTTATATGTTTGATTTCATTAATTTTATCTTCTTTTAAAGTAATTCATTTCATATGTTACTTTAAATTTAGATAATACTAACTTTAAATGGAACAAAAATTAATAAAATTAAGTAAAAGAGTGAATATAAAATAAATTTATGAATATTTATAGATTTATTAAAATTACAATTTGACTTCGAGTTAGTGTCTGTTTTGCATAATTCAAAAAAAAATATTGATGGAGATACATGTACATGTCTAAATTTTAGTTAGCATTAAAATTTTTAAATTTAACTGATAAAGAAAATTGAAGGAGTAAATTATTTTATTTTATTAGTGTTGTCCGTGAATGTTTGGGGAAAATAAAAATTTTTATTGCAAAAATCCAAAACAAAAAATAAACATAAAAGCTCAAACTAAATTTTAAAGTCCTAAATAATGAATTTTGGGCGTGAACCTGTTGTGTTATGACTGTAGCTACAATGCCACTCGCAGATCTCTGAGTTAGCTTCGTTTTGATATATTATGGGCCTCATAGTTCAATCAGACCTGGAAGCTAGACCCTTCAGAACTCGCATTGCGCAATTATTTCAAAATCCAAATGCTCTATATATTCCAGGCCTGTCTAATCCGTGAATATTTGGGAAAAATAGAAATTTTTATTATTAACTCAACAAAACTAGCTCCAAACATCTAAAAATGACAAACAAACACTCTCTAGCAAAAAACCTAGCTAAAAATTGCAAAAATCCATAAAAAAACCCCCCAAAATAAACATAAAAGCTTAAACTAAAATTTGAAGCCCTAAACAATGGATTTTGGGCCTGAAGCAATTGTGTTACAAATGTAGCTATAACACCACTTGTAGTTCTCTGGGTCAGCTTCATTTTTATATATTATGGGCACCGTAGTTCAATCTGACTTGAAAGTTAGACCCTTCAGAACTCGCAATGCGCAATCATTTCAAAATCCAAACGCTCTATATATTCTAGGGCTGTCTAGTCCGCAAATATTTGGGAAAAATAGAAATTTTTATTATTAACTCAACAAAACTATCTCAAAACATCTAAAAATGACAAACAAGCACTGTTTAGGAAAAAATCTTAGCTGAAATTTTAAAAAATCCAAAAAAAAAGCCCCCAAAATAAACATAAAAGCTCAAACTAAAATTTGAAGCCCTCAACGATGGATTTTGGGCCTAAAGCTGTTGTGTTACAATTGTAGCTGTAACACCACTCATAGGTCTCTGAGTCAGCTTTGTTTTGACATATTATGGGCCCCACATTTCAATCAGACCTGAAAGTTAGACCCTTTAGAACCTGCATTGCTTAATCGTTAAGAAATCCAAATGCTCTATTTATTCCAGGGCTGTCTGGTCCATGAATATTTCGGGAAAATAGAATTTTTTATTATTAACTCAAAAAACTATCTCAAAACATCTAAAAATGACAAACAAACACTGCCTAGGAAAATACCCTAGCTGAATATTGCAAAAAGCCAAAAAAAATCCCAAAATAAACATAATAGCTCAAACTAAAATTTGAAGCCCTAAATGATAGTGTTTCACCTGTAGCTGTAACATCAATTGTAGGTCTCTGAGTCAACTTCATTTTGATATATTTTGGGCCCTGTAGTTCAATCAGGCCTAAAAGTTATACCCTTTTTAACCTGCATTGCGCAATCGTTTCAATATCCAAACGCTCTATATATTCAAGGGCTGTATGGTCCAGGAATATTTGGGAAAAATAGAAATTTTTATTATTAACTCAACAAAACTGTCTCAAAACATCTAAAAATGACAAACAAACACTGTCTAGGAAAAAACCCTTGCTAAAAATTGCAAAAAGACAAAAAAAAGACGAAAATAAACATAAAAGCTCAAACTAAAATTTCAAGCCCTAAATGATGGATTTCGAGCCTAAAGCTGTTGTGTTACAGTTGTAGCTATAACACCACTCTCAAGTCTCTGAGTCAGCTTCGTTTTGATATATTATGGGCCTTGTAATTCAATCGGACATAAAAGTTAGACCCTTGAGAACCCGTATTGTCCAATTGTCTCAAAATCCAAATGCTCTATATATGCCAGGGCTCTCTGGTCCGTGAATATTTGGGGAAAATAGAAATTTTTATTATTAACTCCTCAAAACTGTCTGAAAACATCTAAAAATGACAAATAAACACTGTCTAGGAAAAAACCTAGTTGAAAATTTCAAAAATCTAAAAAAAACCCCCAAAATAAACAAAAAAGCTCAAACTAAAATTTGAGGCCCTAAACGATGAATTTTGTGTTTGACCCTGTTATGTTATGGCTGTAGCTATCACACCACTTGTAGGTCTCTAAGTCAGTTTCGTTTTGATACATTATGGGCCCTACAGTTCAATCAGACCTGAAAGTTAGACCCTTTTGAACCCGCATTGTGCAATCATTTCAAAATCCAAACGTTGTATATATTCCAAGGTTGTCTGGTACGTGAATATTCGGTGAAAGTAGAAATTTTTAATATTAACTCAACAACACTATCTCAAAACATTTAAAAATGACAAATAAACACTGTGTAGGAAAAAACCCTAGCTAAAAATTGCAAGAAAAAAAAAAACCCCGAAAATAAACATAAATGCTCAAACTAAAATTTAAAGCCCTAAATAATGGATTTTGGGCCTGAAGCTATTGTGTTACAGCTGTAGCTATTACACCACTCACAGGTCTCTGAGTCAGCTTCGTTTTGATAGATTTTGGGCCCCGAATTTCAATCGTTCCTGAAAGTTAGACCCTTTAGAACCCGCATTGGTTAATCATTAAGAAATCCAAATACTCTTTAAATTATAGGGTTGTCTGGTCTATGAATATTTGGGAAAAATAGAAATTTTTATTATTAACTCAACAAAACTATCTCAAAACATCTAAAAATGACAAAAAACATTGTCTATGAAAAAACCCTAACTGAAAATTACAAAGAGAAAAAAAAATACCCCCAAAATAAATATAAAAGTTCAAACTAAAATTTGATGCCCTAAATGATGGATTTTGGGCTTGACCCTATACTGTTACAGTTATAGGTATAACACCACTCGTAGGTCTCCCTGTCAGCTTTGTTTTGATATATTATGGGCCCCACAGTTCAATCGGACCTGAAAGTTAGACCCTTTTGAACTTGCATTAGGCAATCGTTTCAATACCCAAACGCTCTATATATTTCAGGGCTGTCCGGTCCGTTAATATTTGTGGAAAATATAAATTTTTATTATTAACTCAATAAAACTATCACAAATCATCTAAAATGACAAAAAACATTGTCTATGAAAAAACCCTAACTGAAAATTACAAAGAGAAAAAAAAATACCCCCAAAATAAATATAAAAGTTCAAACTAAAATTTGAAGCCCTAAATAATGGATTTTTGGCTTGAAGCTGCTGTGTTATAATTGTAGCTGTAACACCACTTGTAGATCTCTGAGTCAGCTTCGTTTTGATATATTGTGGGCCACGCAGTTCAATCGTACCTGAAAGTTAGACCCTTCAGAACCCGCATTGCTTAATCGTTAAGAAATCCAAACGCTCTATATATTTCAGGGCTGTCCGGTCCG
>CATIWM010199197.1:0-18075 GCA_949671775.1 Mallotus repandus | reverse complement strand
TATATATTGTGTGGTGGAGAATTAAAGTGGAAAAGATTTTTGAGAAAAATAATATTATAATGTTATTTAAAAAAAAAGGAGAGAAGCTCTTTTTTCGGGACTCCTTCTTCTTCTTTGTATCCTATTTCTTTCTTCCCCTGCAAACCCGACAGCCACTATCTCCACCACCTCCTCATCGTGCCCCACCATCGACCGCCTATGCCAGACGTCTCCAGTGCCTTTGACGTCGTCCCCCCCTCCTCAGTAGTCCGGCAAGCTTCATCTTCTTCCTCCTCGCGTCTCTCTCGTCGGCTAAAACTTCTTCTCAACTCTGACAACTTTTTTGGCATCCTCAAGTAAAGTGAAAGGGCTCAATCTCTTCGTCTTGTCCTGGGCTTTGTTTCCTCACACTCAATTTGATTAGATAACTCCGGTAAGCCCCTCAATTTTGAGAAATTTATTTTAGGTAATTTTTTATTAATTTTTTTAATTGAGCCTTAATTTGATTTTATTAGCTATGGTTGCTTGGGGATTATATGATCTAGAGGTTGTGATCTTGTGAATGGTGTTTTTTAAATATTTTTCTGAATTTTTTCGGGCGTAGGGTACTGTTCCTGGTACAGTTCTGGACAGTTTCAGGTTGGAAAATTTTTATATTTTTAATAAATTCTATTAATTATGTAGATTATACTTTGTTAACAAAGTTTATTAAAATTATGTATAGATTTATTATTATAAATTTTTGAAAGTTTATGTGAAAAATGAATTTTTGGAAAAATTAGTAATTTTTATATTTTAGTTGAAATTACTATTAATTATTATGTTTTGGATAGTTTTGAGTAGTAAATAGTCTTAAAATAATTTTTATGAATTATTTCTTTTTTGAGTAGTAAATAGTATTAAAATAATTTTTATGAATTATTTCTTATTTTTAGCTAACTATTAGTAAATTTCTGGAAAAATATATGAATAATAATTTTATCTATTATTTATAAGCTGTGAGTTTTTTATTATTTTTATTATATATTTGAGCAATTTAAATAATTATTTGAAATTAATGCTATTTAATTGCAAAATTTGAAAGAATATATTTTAATAATGGAATTTAATTATAAATTAGGATTATATTATTTATTTTGGAAACAAATGTCTTTATGCTTTTTATTATTGGAATTTATATTATTTTATTGATTGTGGATTGTGTCGATTCTCGGTTAGGCAGTAAGTGTAGTTTGGGGCCCAACTCGAGATTTTGAGTGATGTGGATATTTTGAAGTGTGTTTCCGTGCAGGAACAGCTCTACTTTTAGTAAAGAGATGTCCATTTTACAAATGAGACTATGCAAAAATTTTGGTAGAATTCTCGTAAAAACGTGACATAGGGTCTGTGTTAAGTTTTGAGTCTTATTAGAATCGTGTCTTAGATCGAGTTTTCTCTAAAAATCTAGAATGTTTAAGATTAGGATTTTAATCCTAATTATTTTATTATTTTTTCTATAGCTACAATGAGAGCTAGGCCTTCAGGACCGGGTCAGCCAAACCATAATAGAGGAGCGCACTTGAACTGAGTTATTATTATATGTATGCATAACATATAGAAATCACTGTTATCATCCATATTTTGATGATATGAATTTAATATATTAGTTTGCATCAAATTTTATTTATTTATTAATAATTATTATCATTATCATATATGCATAGATATATGATTTCATATACATATTTAAATGCAAACTTTATGTTCATAATTTGGATTTTTTTCATATTTAATATTATTTCATTTATTTATTTTGAATAAAATATTTTGGACGATAATCGTAGAACGTGCTACCTAGTGGGCTACATTAGGACTGTGTGCGCACTAGTACATTAGAACGCTAGGTTTGATATTTGATTGATATTATAGAATTTATGATTTGGATTATGGATTATCTGGATTATGGAGGTTTTATTAAGAGTCGTGACTATTGTAGCTCGATGGACCTTTCAGGGTCTCGGGGCCAGTCCACCTACTATTAGATAAGATAATGTTATTGGAACTAAGTGAGCCTAGTGGCCTGTGGGGATTTTGTGATTTGAGGATGCAAACTTTTTGAGTTATGCTCCGATCCTCCATTTGTTTTTATCAATTACATTGACATAAAATTTCTTTTAAACATTTGCCTGTAATGCATGTATAAATTATATAAATATAAATATAAATATATAAATATTACATTGATGCTTGGTTGCTTGTGTGCTTAGGTTGCATGTATGCATAAAATAATAATTTACTCAGTCAGGTCTGACCCCCCCTTAATTATTTTTTAGGATCTTTCTCGTTAGACCTCTCCTAGTAGTACTCTTTGTCGGACTCTTTCTTCACCGGCTGACTTATGTAAAGTTTGAACTATTACTTTCTTGTATTGTTTTGGACATTGCAGTAGTAATATGTACTTGCAGTAGATTGTGATGATGTTATTGACTGAAATTGTGTACCTAATTAGTTGTATAAATATTTTCTCGATATATTAATTATGGAGATTTCTTTATATTATTAAATTTTTACTTCTGAGGCATTTTTATAGTTATGTTAATTATGATTGTTATGTTTAAGGCTTGCTACAGGTTCCAGATTCGTGTGAATTCCTGTTCTCTAGCGCTGGTCATGACTTATGGGTTTGGGTCATGACAAAGTTGGTATCAGAACCTAGGTTTAGTGTGGTTGACCAAGGTTGATAGAGTTTGAGTTTTCTTTGAAACTATCGCAGCATTTAGGTTTAATTATGTCTTTGAAAGTCTTCCTTGTTTTTAGATTTCTGCGTAACCGTTAGGATATTTATTTATTATTTGAATTGTGTGTTTATTTCTTTTATCTCAGAATAAGGCAAGTGCGAGTTACTCCACCGGTTGTTGAGGCCGATGATGGTGAGTCTTATCAGGATGAGGCTCAAAACCCTGTGCTGCCAGTTAGGCATAGAGGTAGAGGTAGACCTCGAGGAGCGGCATGTCACCGTAGACAAGGAGAGCTGCAGGATGAGGAACCTGTAGACCAAGATTTTGAGGAAGCTACCTATGCACCAGGAGTTCAGCAGGGTGTAGCAGTTGTACCCCAGGCGGTATAACAAATGCAGCCTCTACTTCAACAAGTCATATCAGACCCAAAGGCAGCATTATTTTACACTATAGTTGGCAGGATATCATTTAATGGGACTTCAGATCAGCTGGATTTTCTCCACGTGATAGAGTTGAGGACTCGGACTGTGTACATAGAGTTTTACAGGATACTAATCATCGAGCTGTCAATTGAGGGGTCAACACTAGACTGGTTCGTTCAGGTCATTCAGCCCCATATGGCTACGCTTACTTGGGCTCTGTTTAGAGAGCGGTTCATGAGACGTTTCTGCCCAAAGCCTATGCAGATGATCTTCAGACTCCGACTACCAACAATACTAGAGGCGACAGGTCAGTAGAGGAGTACACTAGAGAGTTCCTCAGATTAGGTCAGTATGCAGAGGACTTGATGAGAGTTCAGTATTTTATAGTCACTACATATGTCATTGGATTGGGTTCTGCGTTCGCTAGGATGCCTACTATAGGCCTGACACTTGAGTCTGTGATAGAATTGGCCAAGGAGATAGAGCTCAGATTGATCAAGCAAGGAGTTATGCCTGATTATTATCAGATGGGAGGTGTCCAGGCAGGAGGATCTCAGAGCATTCAATACACTACATTTCAAATTCTCTTCAGCAGTCAGCAAAGAGGATTTGTTCAACAGGGCCAGAGGCCTCCGTACAGCGTCCAGAGGAGTAGCAGACATGGCCACAGTGGAGCTCATAGACCCATCAGATTTGGTCCGGGAGCGTCTAACAGTAGCAGTGGCTAGAGTTCCATTTATGGCAGTATAGGATCTACAGCTAGTGCTTATCAGATGTGCGGGAGAGTCCATTAGGGATAGTGTTTTATGGCTCCGAGAGCATGTTTTAGATGCGGACGGATGAGAAATTTTGCCAGAGCATTAGGTTTTTAAAAGTTTCCATAGCATTCCATTGCTAGTGCAGCTCCAGCTCCCTATCAGCCACCACCAGCTTAGTATCAGAGTACTTCACAATTTGTGGCCCAGCAAGGGCAAGGCAGAGGGGCAGAGGTAGTGCGAGAGGCTTTGGTCAGGCTTCTACCAGCCAGCAGGGACGCAGAGGATAGGCCAGAGTCTTCACTCTCACCCAGCAGGATGCTCAAGCATCCAATGTCGTTATCACAGGTACACTCCCAATATGTTTCATTGATGTTAGAGTCTTGCTTGATCCAGGTGCTACTCATTCTTTCGTGTCCCTTATTTTTTGGTCGAAGTCAGGTTGGCAAGCCGCAAGAATGACAGTTCCTTTATCGGTTGCCACGCCTCTAAGTGATTCATTGGACACCGATGTTGTACTTCCTGGGTCTCCGGTGTTGGTATAAGGAAGAAAATTATTAGTGGACTTGGTGTTGCTAGATGTGATGGAGTTCGATGTGATCCTTAGAATGGACTGGTTGTCTCAGCACTATGCCATTGTTGATTTTCAGAGTAAAGAGGTGATTTTCAAAATTTCGAATGATAAAGAATTTAAGTTTATGGGTGACAAGAGTTATGCACCTCAGAATCTTATCTCCGCCATCACGATTAGGAAGATGTTGAGAAAAGGATTTTAAGGATACTTGGCATTAGTCAATGATACTACAGTAGAGAAAACATCCATCTCAGATGTTCCAGTAGCATGTTAGTTTTCATATGTCTTTCCTAATGAGTTGTTAGGTTTACCACCTTATAGGGAGATTGAATTTTGTATTGATGTGGTCCCAGGCACAGCTTCTATCTCGATGCCGCCTTACAGGATGGCTCCTACTGAGTTGAAAGAGTTAAAGGTGCAGTTGCAAGATTTGTTGGACAAGGGTTTCATTAGACCCAATACTTCTCCTTAAAGTGCACTAGTCCTGTTTGTGAAGAAGGATGGTACACTTAGATTGTGCATTGATTATAGAGAGCTGAACATGGTGACAGTTAAGAACAAGTATCCTCTTCCAAGGATAGATGATTTGTTTGACCAACTTCAGGTTGCACAGTTCTTCTCTAAGATCGACTTTAGGTTGGGTTATCTTTAGTTACGGATCAGGGAAGCTGACATTTCTAAAATGGCATTTCATACTAGAAATGGCCACTATGAGTTTCTGGTGATGTCCTTCAGCTTAACTAATGCACCAGCAGCTTTTATGGATCTAATGAATAGGGTGTTCAGACCATTCTTAGACCAATTCATGATTGTTTTCATCGATAATATTTTGGAAGTATGGAAGAACATGTGTATCACTTGAGAACAGTGTTACAGACACTAAAGGAACAACAGCTTTATGTTAAGTTCTCAAAGTGTGATTTTTGGCTGGAAAGTGTGGCATTCCTTGGGCATGTGGTGTCTAAGGATGGCATTCAAGTTGATCCATAGAAGATTGAAGCAGTGTCTGAGTGGCCTAGACCGACAACAGTCACTGAGATTTAGAGTTTCTTAGGTTTGGCAGGTTATTATAGGAGGTTTATCCAAGATTTCTCGAGAATTGTAGCAAATATGACCCGCCTAACTCAGAAGAATGTGAAGTTTGTGTGGTCAGAGGCTTGTGAGAACAGTTTTCAGCTACTAAAGGAGAAGTTAACCATAACTCTAGTGTTAACTTTGCCTAATAGAGAAGATAAGTTCACTGTATATTGTGATGCTTCCTGGGTTGGACTAGGTTGTGTGTTGATACAGAATGGTAGGGTAGTAGCTTATGCTTCTAAATAATTGAATAAGCATGAACAAAACTATTCTACTCACGACCTAAAGATGGTTGCAGTGATCTTTGGTCTCAGGATTTGGAGGCATTATTTGTACGGGGTGACTTGTAAGATTTTTACTAATCACAAGAGTTTGAAGTATATCTTCTAGCAGAGAGATCTGAACTTGAGGTAAAGAAGATGGTTGGAACTTTTAAAAGATTATGATTGTGATACCCTGTACCATCCAGGTAAGACTAATATTGTAGCGGATGCCTTGAGTAGAAAGTCCTTGGGTAATCTTGCTCACATTAGTATGGAGCGAAGACCTTTGATTCAAGAGTTACATAAGTTGGTGGATCAAGGATTAATGATGAAGATAAGTAGATCAGATGGATTGCTAGCTCACTTTAGAATCGTATCAATGTTGAGGGGATAGGATCAAGGCAGCTCAGAGCTGAGATCCTGTTCTGGTAGAGCTTATGGAAAAGATTCATGAAGAGAAATTCACTGATTTTAACCTTAATATTAAAGGTATTTTATGGATCAGTGGAAGGTTGTGTGTTCCTGATATGGATAATTTGAGAGAAGAGATCTTGGAAGAAGCTCATCATGCAGCCTACAGTGTACATCCAGGTGCTACTGAGATGTACCACAACATAAAGGATCTTTATTGATGGGATGGAATGAAGAAGGATGTAGCTGATTTTGTCTCTAAGTGTTTGACTTGTCAGCAAGTGAAAGCTGAGCATCAGAAGCCTTCAGGGAAGCTTCAGCCTCTTTCGATTCCTGAGTGGAAATGGGAGAGAATCACTATGGACTTTGTGACTGGGTTGCCTCGTTCAAAGGATGGATACTATTCCATCTGGGTGATTTTGGATAGGCTAACCAAATCAGCTCATTTTTTGCCAGTTAAAGCTACTTATACTGTAGCCAAGT
Source organism: Mallotus repandus (assembly GCA_949671775.1). Lineage (NCBI taxonomy): Eukaryota > Viridiplantae > Streptophyta > Magnoliopsida > Malpighiales > Euphorbiaceae > Mallotus > Mallotus repandus. The sequence continues at coordinate 11,394 of CATIWM010199197.1, read as the reverse complement.
TGGCTAAGCTATACGTTAAGCATATTGTGTGCCTTCATGGAGTGCCTGTTTCCATTATATCTGATAGAGGTTCTGTGTTTACCTCTCAATTTTGGTAGAAGTTGCAAGAAGTAATGGGCACCAGACTTGATTTCAATACTGCTTTTCACCCTCAGACAGATGGTCAATCTAAGAAAACGATCCAAACACTTGAAGATATATTGAGAATATGTGTAATGGATCTTAGAGGCAGTTGGGATGACCAGCTACCATAACAGTATTGAGATGGCACCATATGAAGCTTTATATGGAAGAAAGTGTAGATCTCCTTTATGTTGGGATGAGATTGGAGAAAGATAGTTAACTGGACGAGAGATTATCAAGGATATGGTTGAAAAGGTCACTTTGATCAGAAGGAGATTGGAAACAGCAGCTAGTAGATAGAAAAGCTATGCAGATCCGTAGCGTAAAGATGTGGAATTTCAGGTTGGGGCCTATGTGTTTTTTAAGGTGTCACTTATGAAGGGTGTTATGAGATTTGGCAAGGGAAAGTTAGCACCAAGATACATTGGACCTTTTGAGATTCTAGATAGAGTTGGCATGGTTGCCTATCGGTTGGCTTTGCCTCCATATTTGTCACAAGTGCATCCAGTGTTCCACATTTCAATGCTCAGAAAGTATATTTCGGATCCTTCACACGTGTTGCAGCCCCAAAGCATGGAAGTGAATTAAGATCTGACGTACAAAGAAGAGCCAGTTACGATTGTTGATTTTCAAGTTCGCCAGTTGCGTTCCAAGCAAATTCCAATGGTTAAAGTATTGTGGAGGAACAACAACGTGGAGGAGTACACATGGGAGACCAAGGCTGAGATGCGGGTGGCTTACCCTTACCTCTTTTCTCGATGAATTCTTGCATTCAGTTCTTTTTATTTAAAATTTGAGGACGAATTTTTGTAAGGGGGGAAGATTGTTATAACCTAAAATTTTTTAAATTATAAAATTAAATTTCTGGGATTTGCAGTGTTAATAATTATTTTATTAAATCATGATATTTGATCTTTAGTGAAATTAAATTTGAAATTTTTGTGTCGAATATTATTTTAATATTATTATTATTTATGTAAAATTATTGACTTAGTGTATTTTAATACACTTTAATATTGTTAAGTGTATATATATATATATATTGTGTGGTGGAGAATTAAAGTGGGAAATTTTTTTGAGGAAAATATTATTTTAATAAAAAAAAAGGGATAGAATCTCTTTTTTTTGGGACTCCTTCTTCTTCTTCCTATCCTATTTCCTTCTTCCCCTGCAAGCCCGACAGCCACCATCTCCGCCACCTCCTCATCGCGCCCCACCATCGACCACCCGTGCCAAATGTCTCTAGCGCCATCGGCGTCATCTCCCCATCCCCAGCAGTCCTGCGAGCTTCATCTTCTTCCTCCTCACGTCTCTATTACTGGCTGAAACTTCTTTTCAACTCCGACAACTTTTTTGGCATCCTCAGGCGAAGTGGAAGGGCTCAATCTCTCCATCTTATCCTGGGCTTCGTTTCCCCTCACTCAATTTAATTGTGTAACTCCGGTAAGCCCCTCAATTTTGAGAAATTCGTTTTAGGTAATTTTTGATTAATTTGTTTAATTGAGCCTTAATTCGATTTTATTAGCTATGGTTGCTTTGGGATTATATGATCTAGAGGTTGTGATCTTGTGAATGGTGCTTTTTAATTATTTTTCTGAATTTTTTCTGGCGTCAAGTATTATTCCGGACAGTCCCGGGTCGGAAAAATTTTATATTTTTAATAAATTCTATTAACTATGTAGATTATACTTTGTTAAGAAAGTTTATTAAAATTATGTGTATAATATTATAAATTTTTGAATGTTTATGTGAAAAATGAATTTTTGGAAAAATTAGTAATTTTTATATTTTAGTTGAAATTACTGTTAATGATAATGTTTTGGACAGTTTTTGAGTAGTAAATAGTATTAAAATAATTTTTATGAATTATTTCCTATTTTTAGCTAACTATTAGTAAATTTCTGGAAAAATATATGAATAATAATTTTATCTATTATTTATAAGCTTAAGTGACTTTTTTGGTTATTTTTATTATATATTTGAGCAATTTAAATAATTATTTGTAATTAATGCTATTTAATTGCAAATTTTCAAATAATATATTTTAATAATGGAATTTAATTATAAATTAGGATTCTATTTTTTATTTTGGAAAATGTTTTTTTATGCTTTTTATTATGTAAATAAATTTTATTGTGGTATTTAAATGAATTTTTATAATTTTTGGTGAATTATTGGAATTTATATTATTTTATTGATTATGGATTGTGTCGGTTCTCGGTTGGGCAATAAGTGTAGTTTGGGGCCCAACCGGAGATTTTGAGTGATATGGATATTTTGAAGTGTGTTTCCGTATAGGAATGACTCTATTTTTAATAGAGAGATCTCCATTTACAAAGAAGACTATGCCAAATTTTTGGTAGAATTCTCGTAAAAATGTGACATCGGGTCTGTGTTAAGTTTTGAGTCTTATTAGAATCATTTCTTAGATCGAGTTTTCTCAAGAAATCTAGAGTGTTTAAGATTAGGATTTTAATCCTAATTATTTTATTATTTTTCCTATAGCTGCACCGAGAGCTATGCCTTAGGACCGGGCCAGCCGAACCAGAATAGAGGAGCACACTCGAACTGTGAGTTATTATTATATGTATGCATCACATATATAAATCATTATTATCAATCATATTTTGATGATATGAATTTAATATATAAGTTTGCATCAAATTTTACTTATTTATTTATTAATTATTATTATCATTATCATATATGCACAGATATGTGATTTCGTATACATATTTAAACTTTATGTTCATAATTTGGAGGCTTTTCATATTTAATATAATTTCATTTATTTATTTTGAATAAAATATTTTGGAGGATAGCCGTTGAATGTGCTACCTAGTGGGCTACACTAAGACTGTATATGCACCGGTACCTTAGAATGCTAGGTTTGATATTTGATTGATATTATGGAATTTATGATTTGAATTATGGATTATCCAGATTATGGAGGTTTTATTGAGAGGCGTGACTGCTGCAGTTCAATGGACCTTTCAAGGTCTCGGGGCTGGTCATGCGGACTATTGTAGCTCGATGGACCTTTCAGGGTCTTGGGGCCAGTCCACCTACTATTGGATAAGAGAATGTTATTGGGACTAAGTGAGCCTGGTGGCCAGTGAGGATTCTGTGATTTGAAAATGCGAACTTTTTGGGTTATGCTCCGATCCTCCATTTGTTTTTGTCAGTTACATTAACATAAAATTTCTTTTGAACATTTGCCTATAATGCGTGTATAAATTATATAAATATATAACTATTATATTGACGCTTGGTTGCTTGTGTGCTTTGGTTGCATGTATGCATATAATAATAATTCACTCAGTGAGGTCTGACCCCCCCTCAATTATTTTTCAGGATCCTTCTCGTCAGACCTCTCATAGTAGTTCTGTTCATTAGACTCTTTCTTCACTGGCTGACTTATGTAAATTTTTAATCTGATATTTGTTGTATTTATAGATACTGCAGTAGTAGTACGTACTTGTTATAGTTTGTGATGATGTTATTGTCTGAGGTTGTGTACTTTTATATTTTGTAAAAAATATTTTATGATATTGGAGAATTTCTTTATGTTATTAAAAGTTTTAATTCTGAAGCATATTTGTGATTTTGTTTGGTGTGTAAATTGTGTTAAGGCTTACTACGGGTTCCGGATTCTTGTGAATTCTCGTTCCCTAGCGTCGGTGATGACTCCCGGGTTTGGATCGTGACAAAGTTGGTATCAGAGCCTAGGTTTAGTATTGTTGGACCTAGGTTAGTAGAGTTGAGTTTTCTTTGAGACTACTGGAGCAATTAGGTTCAACTATGTCCTTGAAAAGTATTCCTTGCTTTTAGAATTTCTCGTAATAGTTAGGGTATATGCTGTTGTCTGAATTGTATATTTTATTTCTATTCTTTTCAGAATGTGACGAGCGCGTGTCACTCCACCGGTCAATGAGGTCAAGGATGAGGAGTCCTACAAGGATGAAGTTCAACCCCCTGAGTCGCCAGTTAGGCGTAGGGGTAGGGGTAGAGGTAGACCCAGAGGAGCAGCAGGTCGTCATAGATAGAGAGAGCTGTAGGATGATGAACATGCAGGCTAGGAATTTGAGGAAGCTGCCTATGTACCAGGAGTTCAACAGGATGCAACTATACCCCAGGCCGTACCACCTATGCAGCCTCTATTTCAGTTGGGCCAGAGACCTCAGTACATGATTCATAGGAGACTTATACATGGCCACAGTGGAGCCTGCAAACTTATCAGATTTGGTTCAGGTGCTACCAGTAGCAGTACTGGTTAGAGTTCGAGATATGGTAGCACAAGATCTGCAGTCAATGCCTGTCAGACATGTGGGAGAGCCCATCGAGGACAGTGTAATATGGCTCTAAGAACGTGCAATAGATGTGGAAAGACTGGGCATTTGTTTTTATCATGCCCTTATTCAGGTTTTCAGCAGTAGTTCCTATAACATTCTTCTGTTAGAGTAGTTCCAGCTCAGTTTCAGTCGCTGCCATTTCAGTACTCGAGCACCTCTCAACTCATGGCCCAGCAGGGGCGAGGCAGAGGAGGTAGAGGCAGTGCTAGAGGATTTGGGCAGGCTTCTACTAGTCAGCAGGGAGGCAGAGAGTTGCCGGTAGAATTGGTATTATTGGATGTGATGGATTTTGATGTAATCCTAGGAATGGATTGGTTGTTTTAGCATCATGCTGTTGTGGATTATTGTAGTAAAGAGGTGAATTTCAGAATTTTGAATGATGAAGAATTTAAGTTTGTGGGTGATAAGAGTTCTGCACCTCAGAATCTTATTTCTGCCATTACGACAAGAAAGATGCTGAGAAAAGGGTGTCAAAGATACTTGGCATTAGTCAGGGACACAGTTGTGAAGAAATTTATTTCAGATGTTCCTGTAGGTTGTGAGTTTCCTAATGTCTTTCCTGATGAATTGTCAGGTTTACCACCTCAAAAGGAGATAGAATTTTGCATTGAAGTGATTATGGGCACAACTCCTATCTCTATGCCGCCTTATAGGATGGCTCTTGTAGAGTTAAAGAGTTAAAGGAGCAGTTGCAAGAGTTGCTAGATAAGGGTTTCATTAGACCTAATACTTCTCCTTGGGGTGCGCCTATCTTGTTTGTCAAGAAGAAGGATAGTACACTTAGACTGTGCATTGACTATAGAGAATTGAACAAGGTGACTATCAAGAACAAATATCCTCTTTTGAGGATATATGACTTATTTGATCAGCTTCAAGGAGCACAGTTCTTCTATAAGATCGACTTAAGGTCAGGCTATCATCAGTTACGGATCAGAGAAGCTGACATTTCTAATATGACATTCCGTACTAGATATTGGCACTATGAGTATCTGGTGATGTCCTTCAGGTTAACTAATGCACCAACAACTTTTATAGATATGGTGAATAAGGTGTTTAGACCATTCTTGGATCAGTTCGTGATCGTATTCATCGATGATATACTGGTGTATTCGAAGACCGTGGAAAAATATGTGTAGCACTTGAGAACAGTGTTATAGACACTAAGGGAACAATAACTTTATGCTAAGTTCTCAAAGTGTGATTTTGGCTGGAAAGTGTGGCATTCCTTGGGCATGTAGTGTCTAAAGATGACATTCAGGTTGATCCACAGAAGATAGAGGCAGTATCTGAGTGGCCTAGACCAATAACAGTCATTGAGATTCATAGTTTCTTGGGTTTGGCAGGTTATTATAGGAGGTTTGTCCAAGATTTCTCAAGAATTGCAGCACCTATAACCCGCCTAACTCAGAAGAATATGAAGTTCATGTGGTCAGAGGCTTGTGAGAACAGTTTTCAGCTATTGATGGAAAGGTTGACTACAACTCCAGTGTTGACTTTACACAATTGAGTAGACAAATTTACTATGTACTATGATGCTTCCAGAGTTGGCCTAGGTTTTGTATTGATGCAGAATGGAAGGGTAGTGGCTTATGCTTCTAGGTAGTTGAAAAAGCACGGTAGAACTATCCTACCCATGACCTAGAAATGGCCGATGTTATGTTTGCTCTGAAGATTTGGAGGTATTATCTGTACGGGGTAACATGTGAAATTTACACTGATCACAAAAGCATGAAGTATATTTTTCAGTTGAGAGATCTGAATCTTAAACAAGAAGATGGCTAGAACTTTTGAAAGATTATGATTGTGACATCTTGTACCACCCAGGCAAGGCTAATGTGGTAGCAGATGCCTTGAGTAAGAAGTCCTCGGGTAGTCTTGCTCATATTAGTATGGAAATGAGACCTTTGATCCAAGAGATGCACAAGTTAGTGGACCAAGGGTTGATGATGAAGGTAACTAGGATAGGAGGATTGTCAGCTCAGTTCAAAGTTAGATCGGTATTGAGGGATAGGATCTCAGCTTATAGCTTATGAAGTTTATGGATCTTGATTTGGTAGAGCTTGCGGAGAAAGTTCATGAAGGAAAGTTCACTGATTTTAACCTTGATAATAAAGGTGTTCTTTGGATCGGTGGAAGTCTGTGTGTTCCTAACGTGGACAATTTAAGAGAAGAGATCTCAGAAGAAGCTTATTTTGCAGCCTACAGTGTACATCTTATTCCACTAAGATGTACCATAATATAAAGGATCTTTATTGGTGGGATGGAATAAAGAAAGATGTAGCTAAATTTGTTTTTAAGTGTTTGACGTGTCAGTAAGTGAAAGCAGAGCATCAAAAGCCTTTTGGAAAGCTTTAACCTCTTCCAATTCCTAAGTGAAAATGGGAGAGAGTCACTATGAATTTTATGACAGGGTTGCCTCATTCAAAGAATAGATAAGACTCCATTTGGGTGATAGTGGACAGGTTAACCAAATTAGCTCATTTTCTGCTAATTAAAGCTACTTATCATGTGGCTAAATTGGCTCGATTGTACATCAAGCACATTGTGTGTCTTCACGGGGTGCCTATCTCTATTGTTTCAGATAGAGGTTCGATGTTTACCTCTCGATTTTGGCAGAAGTTATAGGAAGCAATGGGTACCAGACTTGATTTTAGTACTGCTTTTCATCCTCAGAAGGATGGTTAGTCTGAGAGAACGATCCAAACACTTGAAGACATGTTAAGAATGTTTGTAATGGATCTTGGAGGCAATTGGGATGACCATTTGCCATTGGTAGAGTTTGCTTACAATAACAACTACCATATCAATATTGAGATGGTACCATATGAGGCTTTGTTTGGGAGAAAGAGTAGATCCCCTCTTTGTTGGGATGAAGTTGGAGAAAGAGAATTAACTGGACCAGAAATTATTTAGGATGCGTCTGAGAAGGTAGCTTTGATCAGAAGGAGATTGGAAATAACAACTAGTAGACACAAAAGCTATGCGGATCTGAATCACAAAGATGTGGAATTTCAAGTTGGGGACTATGTATTTTTGAAGGTGCCACCTATGAAGGGCGTAATGAGATTTGGCAAGAAGGGAAAGTTGGCACCGAGATACATTAGACCTTTTGAGATTTTAGAGAGAGTTGACATGGTTGTCTATCAGTTGGCTTTGCCTCTGAATTTATCTCAAAGTGCATCTAATGTTTCACATTTCGGTGCTTAAGAAATATATTTTGGATCCATTGCATATTTGCAGCCCTAAGGTGTGGAAGTGAGTGAAGATCTGACGTACGAAAAAGAGCCAATTGCGATTGTTGATTTTCAAGTTTGCTAGTTGCGTTTGAAGCAAATTCTGATGGTCAAAGTCTTGTGAAGGAACAACAATGTGGAAGAGTACACGTGGGATATTGAGGCTGAGATGCGAATGGGTTACCCTTACCTCTTTCTTCGATGAATTCTTATTTTCAGTTCTTTGTTTAAAATTCGAGAATGAATTTTTATAAGGGGGAAATATTGTTATAACCAGAATTTTTATAAATTATAAAATTAAAATTTTGAGATTTGTAGTGTTAATAATTAGTTTATTAAATTATGATATTTGATTTTTAGTGAAATTAAATTTGAAATTTGTGCGTCTAATATTATTTTAATATTATTAATATTATTATTTATGTAAAATTATTGACGTAGTGTATTTTGATACGCTTTAATATTGTAAAATGTGTGTATATATATATATTTTGTGGGTGAAAATAATTGGAAAAGATATATTTTAATTTTTGTCCTTTTGTACTTTTGAAAAAAAAAAGAAAGGTAAAAATGTGAAAGTGGCTACTGCCACATCTTCTTCTTCTTCTTATTCTTCTCACCATTTTCAGCCGCCTTCATTAGCTCCAATCATCGTGCCATCGTTGATAGTAGCCACTGAACGTCCCCAGCTGCTCTTTCTTCCGGCTGATCATCTCTCTCTCCTCTTCTCAGTTTCTTCTCTTTTGGCCAAATCTTTCCTTGCTCGCTGGCGACTTTTCCGACGTCGTCAGGCGAAGTGGAATGGTTTAATCTCTTCCTTACATCCTGGGCTTTGATTTTCTCAACTTGATTCATCTGAACAACTCCGGTAACATACTCGTTTTTGAGAAATTCGATTATGGGTATTTTTAGTAATTTGTGAATTTAAGCTTTAATTTGATTTTATTAGATATAATTGCTTTGAGATTATTTTATCTAGAGGATGTGATCTTGCTATTGGTGATTTTTAATTATTTTTTTGAATTTTTGGAATTTTTCGGGCTTCGGTTACTGTTCCGAGTTCAGGAAATTTTTATATTTTTAATAAATTCTATATATTATATGGATTAAACTTTGTGAAGAAATTTTTGTAAAATTGTGTATGGATTTTAAGATATGAATTTTTAAAGATTATGTTTAATTGTGTATTTTTAAAGAAATTATTGTATTTTATTATTTATTTGAATTTTAATTAAATTTATTGTTATTTATTATATTTTAGACTGATTTTAAATGATAAGGGGATAAAAATAATTTTTGTAATCAATTTCCAATTATTAGTTATTTAGTAGTAATTTTGGAAAATAAATGAAAAAAATAAATTTATTTATTATTTTCCAAGCTTTAATGACCTTTTATTATTTTTATGATATAATTGAGTGGCTTTAATAATTATTTACAATTTATGCTAATTTAATTGTGAAATGGAATTTTATTCCATTTATGAATTTTATTAGCAAAATATTATTAAAAACTAGAATTTTATCATTTATTTGGAAAATAAATGTTTTTAATATTTTTATGAGATATTTTGATGATTTGAGAAATTATTATATTTTTACATATATATTATGGTGTTGGTTCTCGGTTGGTCAATAAGTGTAGTTTGGGGGCCCAATCCGAGAAATTGATCTGTGAATATTTTTGAAATGTGTTTGCGTACAGGTTTTGCTCTATTTTTGTAGAGAAATGTCCGTTTTACAAAAGAGACTTTGTCGAATTTTTAGTAGAATTCTAGTAAAATATGACATCGGGTCAGTCCTAAGTTTTGAGTCTTAGTCGAGTCGTTTCCTAGATCAAGTCGTTCTTTAGAAATCTCTAAAGTATAAAATTAGAAATTTATTTCTAATTATTTATTTATTATTATTTTCTTTTAGCTGCATCGCGAGCAAGGCCTTCCGAACCAGGCCAGCCGAATCAGAGTAGAGGAGCGCACACCTGTGAGTTATTATTATATGTATGCATGGCATATAGAATTCATGATTTGTCATCCATATCTTGAATAAATATAAATTTATTATTATTTATTATGATTTTATATATACATACATTTATATTTCATAAATATGATCATACATGCATATATATGTTTTCATAAGAATATTTAAACGCAAATTCTAATTTCGTAATATGGATGCATATATTTATGATGAATTATTTATTTATTGATTTTGAATAATATTTTAGAGGATAGCCGTAGAACGTATTACCTAATGGGCTACACTAGGACTGTGTGCGCACCAGTACGTTAGAATACTAGGTTTGATATTCGATCGATATTATGGAATTTATGATTATTGAATTATTGAATTTGTGGTTGAAAGTGGTGTGACTGCGGGAGCTCGGTTGACTTAGTATCTCGGGGCCAGTCATGCCGGTAGTGTGATTACGGGAGCTCGATTGACTCAGTGTCTCGAGGCAAGTCCACTGTCAATTTGGAAAAGAGAAATATTTTGGTATTTAAGTGAGCATGTTGGCTAATGAGTTTCAGCGATTAAGGATGCGGAAATATTAGGGTTCTGCTCTGATCCTCCAGTAAAATAAATTACGAAAAATATTTTCAAGTATCTGTATGGATTGTATATATATTTATATAAATATAAATATATGAATATTATTATTGATGTTTATGTGTACATGTATTAGATTACATGAATATATATAATAATAATTCACTCAGTGAGGTCTGACCCCCCCTCAATTATTTTTTCAAGATTCTTATAGTCAAACCTCGTATACTAGTTCTCTTCGCCGAACTCTTTCTTCTCTGGTTGGTTTATGTAAATTATAGACTATCCTTTCTTGTATTAATTAGATACTATAGTAGTAGTATGTATTTGTTGTAGTACGTTATAATGATTTTGACTAAGGTTATGTATCTGTCTATTGTAAAATATTTTATTGAGATATTAATATTGGAGAATTTCTTTATGTTATTAAAAGTTTTAAATTCTGAGGCATATTTGTGATTATGTTTAGTGCGAATGTTGTGTTTAAGGCTTGCTACGGGTTTCGAATTCGTGTGAATTTCCGTTCCTTGACGTTGGTCATGACTCCCGGGTTTGGGTCGTGACATTAAATATCACAAAAAAAATTTATATAATTAATTTTGTTATAAGGTAAAATTATAACTAGGGAAATAATTAAATATATCATGAACTATAGGTCAATTATCAATTTCATCATAATTTCAAAGTTGTATCAATTTGTTCCTCCAATTTTTCAACTTGTTCCAAATCTATCCAAATGACATTGAGCTTGTGCCAAAGCTGACATGGCAAGCGGACGTGGCATAAGAGTGGCTGAAATGGCAAAAAAAAAATACAAACTTAATAAATTCTATCATCAACTATAGACAAATTATCAAGCTAATCATAATTTTAAAGTTATAAAATTATAAATATAAAATATTAATTAAAATTAATATGCATAATGAAATTATAAATATAAAATATAAATTAAAATTATAGACCAATGGTTTTAGAAAAATTATAAATATAAAATATTAATTAAAATTAATATGTATAATAAAATTATAAATATAAAATATTAATTAAAATTAATATGTATAATGAAATACAATTATCATTAAATTAACATATATAATAATCATTAAACACATAAACATCAATAATTATAAATGAATT